>VZRL01004325.1:677485-688352 GCA_013397895.1 Origma solitaria | reverse complement strand
CCCGGGGCGGGGCGCGGCGGGGCCGGGGCGGGACAGGCCGGGCCGGCCGTGGGGCGATGCCGGTGCTGCGGCGCTCCGGGATGGGCTCGGGCTGCTTTCATCGCTGCTTTATGGGGTTTGTCCTGGGTTAACCCCGCCAGCGACCCAGCCCCGGGCGGCCCCTCGCTCGCTCCCCCACCAGCAGGACCGGGAAGAGAAGGCGAAACGGTGAAAACTAGAAAACTCTTGGGTTGAGGTACAGATAGTTTGATAGGGAAAGCAAAAGCCGCGCAGACAAGCGAAGCAAACCAAGGAATGAATTCACTGCTTGCCATGGCTGGGCAGGTGTTCAGCCATCCCCACGGCTCGATCGCACTAGTGGTGACTTGGGAGGACAAATGCCATCAGTCCAAACATCTGCCCCTTCCTCCTTCTTCCCCCACTTTATACACTGACCATGATGCCATATGGTCTGGGATATTCCTGTGATCAGTTTGGGTCACTTGTCCCAGCTGTGTCCCCTCCCAGGCCCCCCAGCTTCACCAGCGTGGCCGTGTGAAAAGCAGCAAAGGCCTTGGCTCTGTGCAATTCCTGCTTAGCAATAACAAAAACATCTCTGTGTTATCAGCCCTGTGCTCAGCACAAAACCAAGACACAGCCTTGTAGTAGACACTGTGAAGAAAACTTCCTCAACCCCAGTCAAAACCAGCACAGATTTGACTACTGTTTTTTTTTAATATTAGTCATTCGTCAGGGAAATCTCTGCATGTCAACTTTGTGTGGAATATATTTCAACTAAGATAAACTTATGTTGTTCAAAACTCTTATCAGTACAGTATTCCTACACTCTGTTCTGATAATAAACAGAGTCAGCTCTTGGAAAATAGAAAAAGAAAGTAAGTATTAGATGATGGCAGCCTAACCTGCTTTAATCTACAGGCAAAATTTTTTTTGGCTGTTCTGTGTTACCATGTTGTGTACACCCTAACCCGTTAGGAATTAATCATTTATGAGCACCAATATCTACCTATCGAAACAAGACAACCATGAAAAGAGGACAAACTTCATCCCCAAAGAAGAAAACAAGTGAACACTGGGCCTAATGAAATGTGATTTCTATTAATGTATCCCATATTTGTGCAGCCATTCAGCAAAAAAGTCAAAGAATCAAACTCCTTCCTTCCTCACTTACATCATTCATTCAGTTCTCATTTTTGGTAATTTTGCTCTTCCATGTTTTCTGTCATTATTTGTTATATCACTACAATTTAAGCAAGAGGAGCGACAGAAGTGACACACTGCAGCTAGTTTCTGGTGTTCTAATGTCTTGGCCAGTATGTGCATGCCAGCTGCCAGTCAGGAAGCCTCATAAATGGCTGTGTTTATGCTCCACAGAAGTTCTGACTTAATTTTCTTTTCCTGTACATAGCTGCTAATTTTTTGCAGAATTTACAAAAATCTTAGTGTGATGACTAATAGGTGTGATGACTAATAGGTGTGATGACTAATAGGGATGAAGAAAAAGCAGAGGCATTCAATGTTTTGGGGTTTTTTTCTTCAGTCTTTAGTAAAGTGACAGGCCTTTTGCTGCCTGGTCCCCTGAATCAGTACCACCATTGTGGAAACAGTCATGTTGCATTCCTGGATAATAAAATTGTAAAGGACCCAGCTGTATCAGGTGAACATTCACAAGTCCATGGAGTCCAGTGGGATTCATTGCAGGGTACTGTGGAACTGGTGAATGTTATGGCATGACCCCACCTGATCATCTAAGAAGTCTTGGGAGACCAGGGACGTCCCCACTGACTGGACATTGGCCATGTTTTTCCAATTTACCCAAAAAGGTGTGAGGGAGGACCCAGGGACTGACAGACCTGTGAATCTAACCTCAGGACCGGGGGAAATTACGAAGAAGATCATACTGGGTACCACTGAAAAACATTCAAAAACAATGCCTTCTTCAGACATGGTCAACATGGGTTCAGAAAGGGAAAGTCCTGTTTAACTAATTTTTTATCCTTCTGCAATGAGGTCGTCTGTCCAGACGGCTTCATCCAAAGTGCATGTTGACTTTTTGGGATTTTAATAAGGCTTTTGACACTGTCCCTCTAAACATCCTTTTTGATAAGTTGTCCAACTGTGCAATGAGCAGGTGCAAGCTGTACTGGATGAAGGACAGGGATAAAAGGGTTGTTGTGAATGTGTCTGGCTGGCTGCTGGTGCTGTTCCACAGGGCTCAGTTCTAGAGACAGTTCTGTTTCATATATTTATCAATTATCTGGATGCAGGAATTGACAGATTTGCCCCCCACACCCACAGACTGGCATAAAAGGGAGCAGGAGAAATTAGGCACTAAAGATTAAAATTACCCTCTCTGAATACTCATCATGGTGCATCAGCTCATCACTCCATGGTAATAGAAGAAGTTTTGGCTGAAAATGTGAGTCTAAATAGAGGAATACTACTACTGAGCAAACTTACTGCTTTTGTATCTTCAGCTGAGGAACAAGGGGGAATTCTTCCTGAAGACTTCCTTTGCTGATTGATGGTTATACTCCAGTAAAAACGAAATACAAAAATCCATGGAGTCTAACAGGTTTTTTCTATTGAATTTTTAATGGTTGCAGAAGACCTCTCTGATGTACCACTGCTGCATCCGTGCTATCATTCATGTTGTATTCAAAGGACTAACACATAAATAGAAAGATGAAAACGCATGTAAGCATTTACTATTTAATAACTTTTAAAATCTTCCAGTATTCAGACCATGCTTTTTTTTTTTTTTCCTCAGGAAGCCAAACTGTAGCTTCTCGTATTAATGCTGCACCCGAAAAGAGCCAAAAGAGCATACAGAATACGTATCAAGATCATTGTATCAAGGAATGCCACCTCTTTTTCCAACCCTACACTATTATGCTTTATAATGAGAAGAAAATTTTTGATGATCAAGTTCATCCTCCGTCACAGAGGATTTCAAAGAAAATTATGACAGAGTACTGAAAGGCAAACATGAAAATATGATGATTCCTGTAAAAAAAATTCTATTGTAAACCATAACCTGTCATGCCTGTGTGCTTTCTTGGATGTCTCCCATTTTCTCTGCAGAAATTCTGTCCAATAGTTTTCAATAATTTCCTTTTTATTCTTTTTTTTTTTTCCCCCCAGGTGCTTGGTATTCCTACAGTATGCATGAATAGCAGCTTCAGTTGGAGTTGCTGTTGTGTGTTAGGAATATTGTACAATTGGTTATTTCAGGATATTTCTGAGCAAACGAGATATTATGCGTACTTCACAGCAGGGCAAATATTTCTTAGAAGCATGAGAATTATTGTATGTACACACTACAAAGTGATTTCTTCAAGTTCAGTTACTCAGAGGCAGCCCCCAAACTCTGAAATTACTGTGCAAGAAGCTGTTAAAACACCAGTAACAAACACCAAACTGCAAATTAAATCTTCTCACCAGAAAATTCAGATGGCTGTAAGTTTAGGAAAGCATGTTGTGTTCCAGTTTAAAACTCAGATAATGTTAATATAATCCCATGTGACTCAAGGACAAGGAAACACTCAGTTTAACAAAATGAAGGTAGAAAATTTTAAACTGGTTAAAATAATTTTGCTGACACATTGTAAAGTTAGCCAAGGGTTATTTCTGCAAGTAAGCATTACTTAAAAGTAGTGTTATTTAAAACTATCATTAAGAACAAATGTCTAGCCAAATACAAGATATACTTTGCAAATTGTATTGATAATGTTGACATCTGGGTTTACAATAGTATAAATAACAAATGCATGTCAACAATTATGGAAAGAATTATTATAAATCTATGTCCAGAATTTTAGATTTCAAAGTATTTTTAATTGATTAAGAAGATGATTTCTGCATGACTGGATTATTTCCTACCCTGTACTACATAGTACTTCCCCAAGGTCCTTTTATTCCTACCACTTAAAGACTTAAGGAAAGACTTAACAAGATTTAAGTTTTTTCTTCATTCAGTATGGCAATTTCTATGTAACAAAACATTACTTTCTGTATTAAAATCAATTAAATAGTCCTGAAATTAAACAAAGATTCTAAACTAGCTTAATAAAAATTATTTCTCTTTCTTACAGGTAAAATCACTTACTTTGCATGGCACTAGGACTCAGCCTACTGAGCTGCTAAACAAACTATCTACTATTTCAGACCCTTTTACACCTCCAAAAACAAAGCAAAACAAAAATAGAACAAATGAAATATGATTTTATTCTGGGTCTCATTATCTAGATAATCCACTTAGATGCTAAAACACAACTATAAAATATAAAATATTGCTCTGACAGTCCTCATTTGTGCTGGATACTTAAACCAGGTATGAAAGAATTTTTTTATTGGTAAGATGTGGTCGCTATTCATAGAGATTACTAAGTGGTTAATAATTGTTTTATATGGCATTTACATAGAACAGGATTTACACAGAATGTGATTAGAAGAGAACAGAACAGAATAGAATAGAATAGAATAGAATAGAATAGAATAGAATAGAATAGAATAGAATAGAATAGAATAGAATAGAATAGAATAGATTTTTCCAGTGTAAGGACATAAAATGATTATCCAGTCCAACTGCCTGTCCACTTCAGGCTTGACCAACAGGTGAAGTGTGTTTTGAAGGGCATTGCCCAAATACTTTTTAAACACTGACAGTCTTGGGGCATTGACCACCTCTCCAGGAAGCCTGTTCCTCTCTAATGCTAGATGGGAATTTACATCACCTGTACACTACGTATTACAGACTCAGCCATGTTCCTATCATCCAGACTTCTTAAAATACCTCTTGATATGGGTTAGTAAAACCTGAGCTCTGCAGGATAACTCAGAACAGTAAATGAAATACTAACTAACAAAAAATTCCCAAGGCAACCATAACAAATAAAAGTTTCATTAAAGAGACAGAATAGTCTACATATATTTGTATCTCATAATAATGTGCCAGGATATATACACAGGCTATTAAGCATGAAAAAATTATTGCATGCAATCTCTCTATGTCTAAAAGTACTTTCTAAATAAAAGCTCTTTATAATTTGAATTCCTATCAAGGTCTCTGATTAATTTAATTCATTTGGCAGTGATATGTTGAATCAAAGTACAGATCCTAGCAAACAGGTCTGTATTAAAAACCCAACAAAACACCCCCCACAAAGCCCCACAAAATTCCACAAAAAGCTGCTACACTAACAGCTACTGTACTAGTTATAGATCTGAGGCTCTCCTAATCAGTATACAAATACATCTCCTGTTTATCCATCAAGACAGCATACATTAGGATTACAACTCAAAGGACTTTAGTGAGGAAAAGATTGTCAGGAAAGCGCTCAAACAGATGCAGAAGGCCTATGCACAGACAAGTTAAAGGCGCCCTTATGGTTGTGGAAATCTCTCCTCTCTAAATTACAGTATTTTTAAACAGAAGCAAACAATTTTTTCTGTCCTGAACAAAAGGATGTTAAAAGACAAGTAACTGCTTTTACACCTCTTCATCTTCTGTAGCAGCTACAGCTGTTCCTTTGAACTTGCTACATCCTAGGCACCCTATGAAACTAGTCATGAAAGATTAAAAAAAATGGGTGAAATGAAGCTTATAGATGGGCAAGACTGCTTCCCTCTTCCGAATGTCTCGGGTGTGTCCATGTGGTACCGTAACACAGTAAAATAGTGACACTGCATCCTGCAGGCGCACCAAGAAAAATGAAAACTGTCACAGTGATTGATTTGCTTTGCCAGCCAAAAAAAATGAAGAGATGCTAGGATTATTTTATAAATACATAGCAAGTTTTTTCAGCCGCTAGTTTTGAAAGTCTGTATTTTGGCCATTTATAGTAAGCTAGCCAGCTTAATTGGAATCCCTAACTACTGTTCCAAAATGGTTAACTTTTTCTTTTCAGAATAAAATTATAAAGTTTTTTTATACCAAGTCCCAGAGTAGCTGAAATAATTCCGTCATTATTCTCTGGAGCTGAATGAAATACAGCATGCATGTGTGTTATGTCTCCAAATTTTGGCACAAAGTCAAATTTGACAGGTGTGAACATATTCTGGTATTTAGTTGACAGAGGGAAGAGGTTGAAGTGAAGGGTGAAGAGCTGTCAGAGTCCAAGGTGGGCTCTCCCACCCGTGCAGTGAGGAAAGGTAGAGAGAAGGACTTGCCCCGTAGTTCCCTTGGGGGTCGTTTCCAGCTGTGGTTTTACTGCTAGTGTCACAGCTGTGCAACAGCTGCTCTGGGCACAGTCCTGGACCTCCCCCCATCTGGCTTGGAGCTGGACCCACTGGATGAACTTCCCAACTCAGCCTCACCCTGCCTCAGCACCATGGATCTTGTCAGGGCATCACTGAACTGTGTCTGATTGGAATCATCAGCTCTTGACCTTAGTCCTGAACCCTATGATTTTGTCAGCAAGGCCACTGCTCCCAGCTGACTTGCTGTCACACTTGGCTCCTGGCTTGCCTTCCTTCCCAGAGCAGTCAAGCCTCGCTGTGCCCAGTGCAATTCTGATAAACTATTTTGTCAAAAAGAAACAGGTTTGAAATTTAAGCCTAGCAATTGTTTCTTGAGAGAGGGATCTCAAAGCCTGAGAGATATGCAACAAATTTAATCCATTAGGACCCAGGTAAATTAAGAGGTATGCCATGCTGTCATTATTGGTATCACGGTAATGATTAAATTTAAAAATAAATTCTGGCCTCGTTGAGGACAAAGAGACAAAATTTTGGAAAGCTCCTCAAAAGCTCAACAAAAGTGCCTTCTTAATTTGCTTATGTGCAGATTTCTGCTGCTCAGAGAAGATTACTATTCCAAGCTCAGAAAAGATAAAGATTACCTTTCTCAAGCAGTCATAATGAAAAACATTTCTGTGTCTCAGGATCTCCAGTCCTCAGCCTGGCCTTTTAGCAAAAACCATCATGGAAGGGGAGTTTGTCTTCGTTTATTGATCTGGCAGATGTATTTATAAGTATTGAACTAAATTCTGCTTTTAGGTGCAGAAGTACAGGTTCAAGAATAGATAACATCGATGCATTTTTACTTCTGACTGCATTTCTGCCAAAGGTAGGACGATCCTGGGAGCTGTATTTGTGTAATTGACAGTAAAGTTTGAACTACTATACTTTTTTCCAAGTTTAAAATCCCTTTCAGCCTTTTTATTGACACAATTGAATACACAAATGCTCAAGCCACTCCCTTCCCATTCTTGAAATAATGGAATATCTGACTTGAGAGAAGGCAGACTAATGCATTAAGACACTCTTTTCATTTAGTAAGTGTTATGGGTGAAGAAGACTTGATCCTAAAATGGAAAGTAACTGTGTGAGTTGTGTAGCTGCTGCAAGCATGTCTTTGAAACCCTTGTATGTTATGGTTATTCAGCAAGTACTCCAAAATGTCCCCCTATTTTAACAAATCCCTGCCTTTTTTTTTTTTTTTTTCCTGTGAGGATATATGTATTTATGTCCACAGAGAACTGACTTTTAATTTTCTTTTTCTTATGAATGAACTTGGATTTTTTCCATCTTCAGCTCCTGAAGTTGAAGAGCCCTCATCCAGTACAGTGACACCACTTTGAAGGGTTGCGAATCTATCTTTCACCTCTTCAGCATACTTTTCCTTACTGAATCTGGGTGATGTTAAGAACTTTTTAAGCATGTCTGCAAACATATGTACAGAAAGAGGTCTTGGCTTAACAAACGGGAATAAAGCTATTTTAGATGATAAATGCACATATGGTGATCTTAATGTGTAGGTATTGTGGTTAAGGTTTTCAGATAGGCCCAATAAAGGTATGTCAGTCCTTCCCCCACAAAAAAGTAGCTTGTATTTAATAGATTCTGGTCTCTCATACCTTTTAGTGTGCAGTTTTTCCTCAAACTCAAGACTGTCTGAATCTTTACAACTTGCTCTCTGCAGGTAGTGCTGTAGTGAGTCTTCATGTGAATGGCTGAGAAGCAATTTAGGTGTCTCACTATAATTACACATCCTGTAATTATGTAGCCTCAGCTCGTACCACCCCAGAGAAACTAGGACTGCTGCCTAACACTGATAACATTGCTGTACAGAAAACACCACAGAGTCCTCCCTCCCTAACACTGCACAGCAGAAATATATGGGGTACTCTGGCTGAAGTCACAGACAAAGTCTGCGCCTGTTTTGGAAGCAGAAATTTTTATCCTTTTAATTAAGATAAGGCTAAGAAGGGCAAGTATTTTTGCAACGAAAACTAATTTATGAAAAGGGTAAAATCTGGCAGTTCTCAGATATAGCTTCATCAAAAAGCTAACTGATCAAAAAATTGACGTGGCCTACCTATTAGAGAGTTAAAATATTCAAATTCCATGGTTAAATATGTCATATCTGCAGTTTGGTTTCCTAATTAATCCGATTATTTGTCTGTCTGCCTCAGAGTTTTTTTCAAAGGCAGTGAGTAGAACAGGCTTCACTGTGAAAACACACAGTCCACAGTCCATGTGGAATAACGTCTATGTTTGTTCAGCATCAGTTCTTTCATCCACAAGGGACCTGACCCATTGGTTCTTCTCTTCATAGCACAACTGATTTAAGCATGGTACAAACAACATAATTAACAGAGGAACTGAAAATTCAGAGTGGAAACTTTCCAGATTAAATAAAATGGCATAAAGCATTTGCTAGAGTTTGATTTTTCAGCAACCAGAACCTAGGAGTTATTATAGGAATTATCTTGCTACTTATCTTCATTCTGTTTCAGTAACAGCACCTGCAAGATCTTATTGATGTAACTAGCAAACCAGATGGCAACTTTGCTAAATTTTGGGGGAAAAAAAGTGATTGATTTTTTATACAGTCATTGTATAGGACAACTGGAGAATATTAAATTGGATGTACATATTGAGCTATTTTAAATCAAGCCACCTGGTTATGCTTGTTGATAATCTACTATACTATTGATTGCTACATACTTCCCTATCCTCCAGAACCTGCTGGCTTTGTTCATATCTTTTATGTGTAAAACATCAGGAGATCGTTGGCAGAATCTAAAAGTTATGCATGGCTTCTGCAACCCTTACAGATCATGCTGGGAAAGCCAAGTCTGTTTTGTTTATTCTGTTACACGCTTCAAGCTAATTTGTTTCCTGGCAAAGAAAGTGGCATATATAAACAGTCTGAATTTTCTTTATTTATTGAGCTCATAATCTTCCCCGGCCAGTCAGATTGCTTATTCAAGCTCAGCCAGTTAATAACTATACAAAACACAGTTATCTGACTTAAAACAATTGCTGTAACGTGCAAAATTATGCCCAACTTTCTTCATCCTTTTTTACTGCTTCTGTATACTTTCAAATAAACTGTGTTGATTTTACCAATAACAGTATTTTAATGTATCACCCAGGAAAAAAACAGTGAAAGAATGTTTTCATTGCAGCAACATCCCATCTAGTTTTAGAGGAGAAAAGTCTACAAACAACCATTCTACTTTTATAAGTATATAAGTTTAGGTATTTTCCATGTACTGTGTATGTAGGTATGCAGAAACTACCAGTCAGGTCTAATCAGCTGTACCACAGGACATATTTAAAGAGTCACCTTATGTTATTAATTTCTAAATGGATTTTTTCCTAAATAGAGATACTTCTGTGGATGCATTAATTCTGAAAAACAGGTATTTTAAGAAGAGAGATAATTTTCAAGCATCTCTGCCCTGCATTTCCTTAGCCAATATGAATATGCAAACATCATAGCATAATGGGAATACTTATTATCTATTATTACCTGGTTTATGTTTTCTTATTGTTTCAGACCAAAGGAAATATAAATGTTTGCCCCAGCCCTGGAAAGCTTGTGGTGTAAAGGTGCTGAGCCAAGAGAGAAGCATTCTCTCAGTACAAGAGACGGATGTCAGCTGGCAATTGGCCACATACACTCAGCATAAAATTTTAGAAATTGAAGGATTTTTTCCAAAAGATTCAGTATGCAATGTATTCCTACAACGTAACAGTAATGGTCAGCTAGCCTCCCGTGCACTTCAGTTCAAATTGCAGCCAATTATTGTGCTGAAAGTCTATCCCCCCACTTATTCAGAGCAGAGATCTGTAGAGGATCAGGGGGTGAATTGCACTGCTGTCTAATGGGCCTGTTAGCAAGCTATGTCAAGGTTTCCAGCAGAGTCTCCATACACATTTTATCCCTGCCATTAACAAGAAGGAATGCTAATACTAAGGATAAGTCTAAGGATCTGACACAGCCTACAGACTATCACAATGCTCCAAAGCACACAGCTATTATATAAGACAAAACTGGGAGGTTTTGGCCGCAGATGAAGATGCTTAGTAGCAGATCTAGGTCTTAGCCCTTGAGCTGCAGAGGTGCAGAGCTGTGAGCTGCCCTTGAGACCAATTCTCAGAGGCCATGGCTGTAGCCATTGTGAAATGGTTGACATCTTCAGCTCCAGGAGGAAACATCTGGAAAACACCGCTTGGATCCAGCTGTGGCTCACAGGAGGAAACAAAGGCCGGCTCTTGCTGAGCTCCCAGCTGCCAGCACCCGAGCGACAGGTGAATTTACAACCAGTTGTGGTGCCTCAACCTCGCGCTGCAGCTGCTGTCAAAGATGCTCCCGAGAGCCTGCAGCAGGGGCGTGTTTCCCTCTGCCACATGAGGACAGGAAAGCCTCCCCGGGGACGCGGGCAGCAGCTGCCCCTCGGTGTTCCATGAACTCCCGGGATCAGGGCGCGTGCAGCAGCCTGCCCTTGGTGTTCCATGAACTCCCGGGATCAGGGCGCGTGCAGCAGCCTGCCCTTGGTGTTCCATGAACTCCCGGGATCAGGGCGCGGGCAGCAGCCGGCCCTTGGTATTCCGTGAATTCCCGGGATGAGGG
>VZRL01004325.1:602516-670660 GCA_013397895.1 Origma solitaria | reverse complement strand
AAAAAAAAAGAAGAAAAAGTAAATAAATCTTCACTTGCTCACTCAAATGTGAGTTACAGAAAAAGGAATGACCTTCCAAAGTATTAGGATGGTCAGATCTGTCCATTAGTATTATCCCATCCAAAACCAGTATAAAACAGAACAAAAGCTAAACCTATTCAAAATTACATGTTTTGCCATCTGACCCTGCTAAGCACTGGTGCTGACTTGTGGAGCTCTGTGTTTATGCAGGATCACCATAAGTGAAGGATCCTTCCAGCTTTCTGCACTGCCTGGGCAGACAGCAGAATTTCTGTGCACTTAGGCGTGAGGGAGCAAGTGAGAATCCCTGGCTTCGTTTTTTGCTGAGCAGGTCAGATTTTCGCTTGATGTTGTTGCAGTTGTAGTCTGCATTTCCAGTAATAAAGGCAGAAAACAGAATCGTGTCTTTGGCAGGGTAGACGACAGAAATAGTACTGAATATGCATTGCTCAGTGCAGGATGGAGCAATGTTAACAAATATTCACACACAAGTGACTGTAGCATTTTTTTTCACCTTTGGGTTTCCTCAGTTGTTGCAAGGGATCTTTCCTGCAATTTGCATTACCCACTTATCCTCTACATTTGGACTGCCTGTCAACTACTGCCTCTGTAGTACGTTTAGGAGAGAAACTTGACATTTGAACCAGTAGCTATGGTTGCAGGCAGTTTGCTTTGTTCTTGGTCTAAAGGAGCCAAGGTGGCTTTGCAGCATCGGGGTAAGCATTGTTTTTCGCCTATATGGAACTTCCATCTTTACTGTGACCACGTTTACTGGCTGCGGGGCTCATTGCAAATTTGCATAGATTGGGTGAGTCCGTAGATGACAGATTATACTTTCTGGTTTGGGAAAATCTTTTACTTTCCTCTTCTGCTTGTTGATCATTATCTTATGCATTGAACATAAGATATGTTCATGTCAGACAATGCATGTTTCCTAACTTACATGCACTTTTTTTTTAGCACAAATTAGTGTCTTGAAACCGATCAGCTGATGGCTGTTTCCTTATAACACATACTGGGTGTTTCCTTATAAGAAATACTGAGTGTTTCTAACTTTTAAGATCTATTTAAATCCAATTATGGGCATGCATTGGGAAGAACAAACTAGCACAGCAGTAAAATGTCATATAGTACTCCCATGATGAGTTTAAATTTGATGCCAATGAGAAAGGAATTAGGTACATCACTTGGATATTTCACTGAAAGAAGTGTGGACAGTCTAACTGTGTGTTGCATCATGTAGTGAGCAAATATTGTTCCTCAAATCATTAAAGGAACTGAATGATTTTATGCAGCTAAAAACCCCAGAAAAATAAGACACATATAGTCTGTGATTTATATCACACCTCATACTCCAAAGAGAATAAAGCCTTGGTTTAAGTGACAGGGAACTTAAAATGTGAGACAAACATCTTTAAAGCATGCTTTTGGTACCAAGGTGATGTGAACCACGAGTTTCAGTAAGCATTTCTTCTCTTCTGACGGTATCCCTTGAATCTACAGCCCTAGACCTATTGCTAAGAGGAAATGATTAGAAGAGTGATGCTTCTAAAAATATTATTCTTCTTCATCCATGGTTTTCACTCATATATCTGTGTTGTTAATTTCTCTAAGTGCCCCATCCTTATCTTAAAAGTAACGATACACCCTACCTAAACAGGAATTATAGACATTTAAAACCTCAGAAACTATGCAGTTATGGGAGATAAGGAACTTTGTATTTTGGTGGATTCAGACTTACAAGTCTGTGCAACCCTTACTTGACTCCCAACAAACATTTCTAACAGCACTGAACTGTGGCCAATCAACGATCTGACTTCACAAGCCTGATCCTGTATTTGATCTTTTGTGTTGGTCTCTTCATTCCTGTTTTGGGTACAAGTCTGGATTTCTGTAACCTTTTTTCCTGAATATCCCTCTTCTTGTTTCTGTGAGCAATGTATATGATACACTTCAGGACATTTTGACAAAGAATGTTAAGTACATCAAGCGATTTCAAATAAAATTGCATGCTGTTTAATATTGATGTATTTACTCTGTATCAGGTTTACGGAACTCCCAGGCCTATTCTGAAGTTTACTTTAATGACCACTTGGTAAAAGAAGTAATCTCTTATTTCAGAGGATGACTCCAGAATACCAAGTGGGGGAAAAGGAGCTTTGTTTCCCTAGGGTTTATCCATATTGGTCTACATTTAGAGTCTAGAATTTAAGTATTATTCAAAGAGTCATCATTGCATTTCATACTGATAACAAGGTTAATATGGAAAGACTTGGGAAAATGCCCTCATCATTTCCACATGAGCCTTGTTATCCTTAATTTGAATTGCAGCCATTATCATGTCTTAGACAATATAAAAACTGAAATAACATCAACTGGTCATATAGAACAATATGCATCAAAATGTGCTATTAAGGTAATTCATTAGATTTTACAGGATAGCAAAACTCACCAAGGGGGGTGTGTGTGTTTATGCGCACAATCTGCTGAAGCTGAAAAAACAACTGCTTGAGGAGTGTTTCTTCCTTTGTACCGGCATACCCACTGAGCTGGTAATTATTCCTGCTTTTTATCTAATCGTGATAAGGCAGAAAACAATCTCTTTTCCCTGCTTTCTTCCTTCACATATTACACCTAAAAAAGCATCTGTATTCTGAATCCATTTTTAATTTTCCCTGTCCTTCACAATTAATTTAAAGTGTTTTAAATTATATATACAGTAGTTACTGCTCTTCAAAAAATAACCGTATATGAGGTAGTTGTAACTGATCTATTCTCACAGACACAGGTCTGAGATAAAATCCCTGGAAGGTAAAGAAAAACCATGTGTATTCAATCAAAGTGTGTCAAAATATTCAGGAAAGCATTATAGAAGAAATAGCTAATCCTGGCCTTCTCTCAAATGAAGAAAGTTGGCTATACAAATAACACTGAAAAGCAATACTGACAATTCATTTTAGATTCATAACTGTGAGACATTTAATAAAATACAATTTTAAAATCACAAAGCTTGAATTTCAAGACAGCCTAAATCCCATTGAGAGACTAAAATCCCATTTAGAGATAATAAATTCCATTGAATTTCCCTTTTAAAATTATATTTCTGAAGTGGATCAGAATGGCAATTATTTATTTATAAATTAGCTTGAGCATATAAACTTCATGTAATTTTCTAATGGAATATGTCTACCTGAATGAAATTAATACATTACAAATTCTTCAAAACATAGACAGTTCCTTTGTTCTACATCTGTGTGGTGATAGTTACTACCAGGACCCCCTGGCTCATTACACAAACAGAGTAACAAAAGTAGCAGCACCATTAATTATATATTTTCCTATATTTGAATCAAAATTCAGCAGGTTATCTTTCGCTCCAAATGGACAAGTGCAAGCGTACCAGAAAACAACAGAGGTGTATGCCGACAATTTAAAACCAGCCTTGTCTTAGGTGCCCATTTTTGGTTTCTCCTTGTAGTAAAACCAGAATGGGATAAAAGACATGTGGATTTTTATAAGTCTGATAACAATACAAAGCAGTGAAATGAGAAAAAGAAAAGTGTTCAGGAGGAAAAGGAGAGGGGGAGGAGGAGAAAAAGTGAAATGAGAAAAAGAAAGTTAGAATGACAGATGTTCAGTGAATGCAGAAAGCAAAGCCAGCCCAACAGTATTTATGATAAAGATTTCTGTCTGAAATTATTTTCAGATTATTTAAGTCAGTAATGTTCTTTTCAGATTATTTAAGTCAATAATGTGTTATCCTTCCTATTTGACCCCCTTTTTAGGCAGCTGTTAAAATCTTGCAGGTTTCTACTGTCAGGATTTTTAAATATCTCAGGTTTTTCCCAGAGGTTTCTATCTTGATAGTAATCAGTCATTATTCCTCCCACAGAAGATGAGTATTTTTCTTTCACTTTCATAGAAATCTAATAGTCATCAAATTTATCTTCTTAAACTGTTTTATATGTAAGATATTGAAAAAAATCTTCTAAATCTGCTAACACTGGCAGAATAATATAACCTTCCCATCAAATTATTCTTGAATTCGTATTGCTAATATTAAAAATTTCCTTGCTACACCTAGATTAAGAGTAAATAAAATAATATCATACTGGCATTAGAATTATGAACATACTGTGATATAATGCTTCTAAAATATACACCAAACCCAAACAAGAGAGTCAAAAGCCAAAATAAAATGATGTACAAATGGTGAGAAACAACAAAGCAACCAACATCCAGAAAGGAGTCCAGGGAAATCATATGGCTTGAAACAAAAGAAAAACAAACAGGGTAATGGAAGACATGCTGTGCAGAACAAGCAAATACAAACAGCATACAATAATGTACAGAAATGACTGAAATAGGATATGAAATAGAACAAAAGGGCTAATGAGGCAGATAGAAAAACAGGCTCCTTAAGTACATAATAATAATGATGAAAGGGAAGAAGGAAAGCTAAGTGCAGTGTGGCTAAAGCAAATGTGTTGCACAAAGCCCATCATGCCACTGTTTTTGCTTTGACATGTATTTGACACAAGAAGGGTTTTGTCTAGGGATCTAATCCAAGGCATGAGGCTAAGAAAACAATGTCTTTGCACCCTGCTGGATACCCTCCTACGAAAGGAATCCAAGGGGAATATTGAACTCTCATTCTGGAAGCACTCACTTTGCAGAATTGTAGAATTGTTATGTAGGCATCTTATAACCTTATTTCTATTAACAATTCACTGTTGTGGCATCTGTTTGAGAGGACAGAAGGGTAGGAAGGAGGACGTAGGATAGAAAAAGGAGGCAGATTGCAGAACTGTTGGAAGAAGCAGAGTGCCACTAGTCTGTTTTCATTTTCATTTTCGAACTGACTCCTAGTGAAATGGTGTCAAGCATATTTCTCACCAGCCCAGACACCAGAAAAATCAGCAGGCTCCAGATGAATGGAGGCTGTACAAGGGTAAGGAGGTAACCAAATAGATCCTGAAAGTTTATAAGTTATCAGTATGGAAATGATGATCTGATTAATTACACAAGCTGTAATTGCTGTAAGAGATCAAGAAGATATAGGGCAAGAATTCTAGTGAAAAGTAAGAACTGAAATCACTGATAAAAGGGTTAATGAATCCACTGAAAATTTTATACTTAAATCCCATTTCTGTGGCTCAAATAGAAGACTTTGCCCAGAATTTTTAATGACATTATAACTAATTTTATCTATCCATGAATAAATGCTTTAAAATTAATGACATTAGAACTAGAAACAGTATAGATCTGCTGAGCCCATGTTTATTAACATATTGACGTAGAACGATGAAAATGCCATCACTTTGTGATTAATCTCTTCTAAAGAGGTAAGCTCCCATGAACAGCAAGCCAGAAAATGAGGAGGTGAGCGCTGGTAAAACAGATGTTAAAATCTAGAAGACAATGAGGAAAGAAAGAGGAAGCCTTTGGGTTTTAGTAGTTTTGCTTCTCTGAAGGTTACTCAGAAGGAAAAGCCAAACAGATATGTCAGATCACATGAGTCTTTCAGAAGGCTACAAAACTGGCTGAAGGAAAAAAAAAACCAGACAAGGGGAAGGCATTTGCTGTAGAGATTAAAGCAGCTGTTCAGGCATCGTCCGAGAACAAAA
Source organism: Origma solitaria (assembly GCA_013397895.1). Classification (NCBI taxonomy): domain Eukaryota; kingdom Metazoa; phylum Chordata; class Aves; order Passeriformes; family Acanthizidae; genus Origma; species Origma solitaria. The sequence continues at coordinate 665,012 of VZRL01004325.1, read as the reverse complement.
GCTGTATCTGTGGATGGGGACCTGAATTCTGACAGCTGGAGAGTAGAGAGCTCCCACCAGAGACCACCCAGGAATGGAAGATGTGGAACCACCTTTACAAGTTGTCAGCTTTCCTCTAGAACCGCAGGACTTTTCTTATCCCATACCTGCATCTTACCATCACCTCCCACCCAGATGATCTCCTAAGGCTTTGAGATATGACCTGTGACCCAAAATGGTCCTGTCAATAACGGAGAAAAATAATTCAACCTCATTTTCTTTTAAAAAGTGTACTTATACAGAGGCCACAGTGGGAATGGTTTGTTCCAGCTGTAGGACTCATCAACAGGTACAGTCTTGTAATGGCACATGCAATCAGATTATAACATCAGTCCATTATCACAGATGAGTATTAGATGTGTCGCTCTCGTGGTTGTACCAAACCTAACTTTCACAAGAATTAAGCCCCCAAAAAGCAGTAGTAGTCTGTGTTGCCACCAACAAATCCAATGAAATCAGAAAATGCTGGAAATAATTTTAATCACTTCAATTCTAGTTGCTTGCTATAACTGCAGTTATTTATTTATAAAATTTGTAACAAACTTCAAGTATCTAGCAATTTTTTTCCCTGTTATTTTTGGTTTTGTTCTGTTTTTTGGGGTTTTTTTAAGTTTGGTCTTGTTTTGGTATTTTGGGATTTTTTTTTGTTTTTATTGTTGAAATTCGACATTTTCTGGTAATATCAAACATTCCAAATGCTTTGTTACTTCAAGTAGGCACTATGTATCACTCGGCTGTTCAGTTTACAATGCAGGCTCATTACCATACTCATTATTGTGAATTATGGAAGTTTCCTGGCTGGTCTTCATTAACCATCTGGCACTTAAGCACTGATTTGTGTTTATATATAATGTTAATTTTACAAAAGCACCTGAACAGCCACTGGTAACACACATTTAATCTCTTTCTCTGAATTTTTACAAAACCTTTGTGATTGCTCCAAAGCCATATTTTGCTTTACGTTTATTATTTTATTTGCATACATGGATGACACAACATAATTGTGTGCATGCAATAACAGAGATAATTTTGTTCTCCTCTTTCAACTGCTTTTTCAATAAAGCAGTTATTTTCTCTGTCTTAGACAGATACTTTAATGAAGCCTTAACCAGGATCAGCTTTTCAGATCTTGTTTTTCACAAAGCAGTAGTTTTGGACTTAATACATTACAGCTTCACTTTATTGCTTTAGATAAGTTCCCAAATTTATTTTATCATTTGCTTCTGAAACATGAAGAAAATATATTTTGAGAAGCACAAAATTTCAATAATTACATTCTAATGCCCACAAAGTACTAGAGTCTAGTCCTAAAGGATCTGAAGGAGAAATAATACAGGTAAGGCATAGTTTCTTTTCCCTTTTCAATTCTGTATCATTGCTTTTTATTCTAGGTCTTGATCATTCATAATTTTCAGTGGAAACAAAATCATTTGTAATTACTGCACTATCATTATCAAATATATTAAATCATCAAGGTTTCCCAACATCCATTTTAAAACATTTCAAATGTATTTTATAAATATTTCATTATGGTAACAGCCTGGAAACATTGGGAAATATATTAATCTCAAATTACAGTGTCTGCATCTTCAGCAAAGTCTCCATCTTTCTAAGCTGTACATTTCTTCAAAACTTTTTTTGTGTGAGCCTAGAGACTACTATTTTTTTCATACACTTTTCCAGCAGAACTTGTTTTATCTAACCCATGGCCTTGTACTACTGGGCCATTAAGAAAAATCCTCCTAGCCCTGAAAATGTATATAGCTACCTCAGGCCAACAAGGCCCCACATGATCAAACTCAGAGGTTAATCTCTCTTTCTTAAGAATTTTCAGAGAAGAGCACTGTAACCAGTGTGGCCGAGAAAAGTCACTTATCCATTAAACACTACTGGAGCACTAGTTGGTGAACTGAGATAGCACAGCCCTGAGGGAGAAGGTTTATACACCTAAAGTGGGGAAAGTATGTATGTGGGGATTTAAGCATTTTGAGCTACAGTTTGGATATTAAACAGTGGATCCTAACTTGCTTCCTGATCCTGGATGAAAGTAAGGGGAATACCTGCTGCTGCCATGTACAGACCAGTCCAGGACAAATGCTCAGAACCTATTTCATAGTACTCAAGTTATTTTGAAATGAGCTGCATTGTTTTCTTTTGTTTTCATATTCTGCTCTCTTTTCCCCCTCAAAGAATACAAACATACATTTTATGCCTTTTTTAAAAAAAAGAATTTGCTGTCTATAAACTGCTGTGTTTGGAAGAGTAGGTGAGTGGGAAAGCTGCTGAATTTGTGTCATTGTGCAGCAGTAAACAAGAGAGGACGTGTGCCATCTTGTGAAATATTTAGTTGGAGGACTTAGATGACAACATGGCCTGAGGTGTTTTCTCCTAACCTGGTTTTTATCATGCTCTATGTATTGTCATGGGTGAATGCACAGGGTAAACTCTCTGTGACATGTACTCTTACTGAGGCCATGCTCAGAAAAGAAGGGAGCCTTACCAAGAGCTTTCAAAGAAGCACTTTTGGCCTCCATGGGCACTGCTTCTGGTAAAGGCAATGTGTCCAGAGGACAGGACTGCATCTCCTTTGGTTACCTCAGCAAACCCTGCAGGCCAGCTCTGGGAGGGCCCCCAATCAGTTTGTTGTTTGGCTGACCTGTGCTGTCCACATGTGCCACGATGCTTGTGCATATTGTTAGCTGGATTCTGTGCTTCTTCCCAGGGTCAAGCAGGTAACCCGGCTTTTACCTGCCTGTATTACTAGCAGTAAAGGGGTTTCTTCCCTCCCAAAACTTTTGTCTCCCCCATGCCTATGAGAGACATGTATTTTTAGAGCAGAATGCTGTCCAAAATGAATGAAGAGAGTGTGGAGCCACCAGCGTAACAGCCTGGTTATAATGTGTCTAAAAGCAGTAGTGCAATAGTAAATCATAGACTTAGTATACGTGAAAATTGGGTCATTTTTGTATTGTCCTGATTTAAAGCAGATAAACTCTACTCCACCTGCATTTCCCCTGAACTATGCTATCAAGTAGATATATTGACTATTTGTCTGTCGGGAGCATGCAATTCTTCTAGAAAGTTCCTGATTATTTTGGCCTGGGCCTACACATTAATTGAAATAGATACTGAAACATAAGGCTGACATAGCCAGAATATCAGTAATATTAGAGAGGCTGACAGTAAGCTAATTGTAATATAATGAAATCGTATACTGCAGACATCCTGAAAAAAGCTTACTTTTAAATTGAATTACCATTGAGATGCTGCATTAGTGATCTCAGCAGGTATGTCCTCTTGCCTAGGATTAGGATCTTCATGTGGACATCATTATGCAAAGGGCAAGTGGCAAGACCTGTGAGAATCTGTGAAGAAACCCTTGGTCTGCTGACACCTGGTAAATCTGTCAAGGACTCTGAGCACCTCAGTAAGGTGTCATATTCACCAACCTCACCAAAACTGGCCAGGACTTTGTTCCTCAAAAGTGAAAGAGAAAAAGCTTATGCGTGTGAACCTGTTCACAGTTTGAGAATAAGGCTCTGTGTGTTTTCCAGACAGTAGACTGACAAAATCCAAGCCCTGGTCTTTTTCTGACACAAAGCAAATACACTAGAAACAATTTCATTTTGCAGATTTCTGCTTCCCCTGGGGCATTTTCTGCAGCATTTTCTGTCTGTACAAAGTTTCCCAAAGGTCTCTGAGCACAGGGGTGCTGCTGCTAAAATAGCTCTGCATGGCTCTGCCCTTACACTCTGTTCTTGCTTTCTGCTTCTGACCCCCATTAGAAGTTCTGCTGGGTGAAAAGGTTGATCCTTTAGGGCTTGTTATTTATGTCCTCCTGCACTTTCCTCATATATGCAGGAAAAGCGTATTTCCTTTTTTAAAAATAACATGATTTTAATTAATGCTTTCATTACCTCCTTCCTCATTTTGAGTTCCCACTAGTTAAATTCTACTGACAGTAGTAATAGCCCAAAGAGCATGCTTTACAGATATTTACAGCATTATGTTTGTATGAAAATTATCTTATTTAAAATAAGGCTGTATATTACTCATCCATTGCAGTAAATGGAATAGATTTCCATTCATAATAACACCTAATGACTTTCGAGCAATTATCATCAGCTCTCACTCTGCCTTTAGATTCTCAAAAAGTCAACCCTTCAAATAAAGCATTTCTGTCCTTTGCTGTACTGATATATACAATTAAGTTTTGAAGATAATAGGTCTTCAGATTGTGATGGCATCAATTAGCTATGATATTCCTTTGGGTAAATTGCCAGAATGATAGAAGCATGATAGAAAACAGAAAATTATTTGATTAAGAGAAACTGTGCTTCTCCAGATTGTATTATTATCGTCAGTGGTAGCTGTGGAGTAGTAGGAGTAAACATTGTAGGAGTAGGTGTATTTAATAACAATAGAAAAATCAACTTCTATGTAATCAATGTGTACTGGCATGCTTTCAAAACAGTTCACAAAACAGTTCCTTTAGTGAGGATTTCCACTGTACTGCTACTTGCACTGTCTGCTACTTGCTGTTTCTCTTAAACCAACACTCATTACTTCTTACAACTTCTGAAATATACAATGAATTTCCATATAATCAGAATTGAGCAATTATTACTCTAATCACCTTTGAAACGGGAATTACCATTTAAAGTAACTATACTGTTTTCCAAATTAAGCCCCTAATGTACGCATATCCAGAATTTTCAATTACATTTTATAGTGCATATTGCAAACCATTCTGTTCTATGAGAAAATCACATTCATTTCTAGATTGTACTGTCACTTTTATTGATCTTTATTGCTTTAGTCACTGCTGCCACAACTTCTCTACCTTGTTCAACAGAATATATCAGTGCAGCCTTTTCCTTTGGAAGAAGACATTATATTTTGTCAGAGGTTAAGGCTTTCTTTGTATAAACAGTTGTTCCTGCTGCTGTAAAGCTTGCCTATATGGAGACTGACCAGTTGTTCACTTATTCAATCTGAAGCAATATGCATGCATTTTTCAGGAAACATTGTTATTGCATGGGTAAACTTCAAATTAATTTCACTATTATTCTGTGCAGCTGCACACTGTGATTAGGTGGCAGAAGTCAGTAATCACTGGCTCAACACTACACTGTATTTTGGAAAATCTGGTTTTTGGAGTATTTCTGAGAACCACTAGAGCAGACATTTGGGGGGAGATATTTTAGAGTGGGTACCTTAGTCATTACCTCTGTTGTGGTCTTGTACAATGCCTCTCATGTTGTCTTCAGCCTGCAAGTTCCTGGAGAATGGCTATTTATTTTGAAACCTTTTTGTATACAATGGGGAAGCAGCAATCTCTGGAGGACAGGAGAATTACCACTGCTGACTGAGATTTGACTTTGCGTAATTACCTATGTGTTCTTCTTTTTGGATGCTGCTTGTTCTGCTTAATCTTGCTTTGCCTGACAACTTGAGGGGAAAGCACAGTTAAGACTAAGCGTGATGCTGCACAGTCTCTGTGCAGGCTCTGCAGACTTCCCAGTGAGTCAGAAAAGCTGTCTGTCAGCGTCCTAAAATCTTGTCTTGGCATTGTCATGGCACCACGAATTTTTTCTCACATTCCAAATGAACATCAAACTGTTCAAAGTCAAGGGATCAGCTTCTGCCTCCATCTGTAAACATAACTGAAAATAAATAAGCTAAGAATTGCAACTGACTGCAGAATTTGGACTATGCAAGGAACAGTCTGGATCAGGTTGTCCATAGGAAAGAGCTACAGATTCATTGGAGTTACAGGTAAATAGTGATCACAGCATGCATACATTTCAAAACTTGTACTGCTTTTATTTTCTTTAATCTATTCAATTATAGACATAGATATAGATACAGATATATAGATGTATATCTATGTAGTAATCAATTTTTAATATGGTATTCCTTTCATGTTCCTGAGTAGAATATGATTGTAGTGGGCATTATCTTCATACAAGATATTTCTTCTTTTTTGGAAGTTTTGCGAATTGGGTACCTATGTTTAATGTACCACATCATTATAATTTCTTCATCAAATACAGAGCCAGCTGAACTAAATTGCATCAGAAAACTTTCTGTATTTAAGCAGTATATTCAGATATGTCATACATTATAAAATAAATTACTCCCCTTGAAACTCCATAGATCAGACTGGCCTTTAGGTTTCATTTACAATGATCTAGAGCATTGGCAATTAACTCATGAAGCCAGTCCATGAATAGACAGTTGGAAGTATCTGCTATTTTGATGAGACAGACTTAAAGGAAAGAGAGCACAGAAAAGGGGACATTCATTTTCTGTCATGTTTTGATAGCCCAGAATATCTAAAGAGATTGCTTTTTTATGAGGATAAATACACTTACACTTAAGGAAGGCTGCCAAATGGATACTGAATAGTTGAGAGAGAACATCTGGTGGTACACCCTTTTAAATGGTTAATAATTATTTTTTCTATCACTGCTATCTCATAACCATAATACTTTTTTTAAAAAAATTCCTATTAACTTTTGGAATTCAGTATTCACCTTCAGAACTATATTACTTGAATTTTTCTTCTTTGTATCTGGGATTAAAGAAAAAAGGGATGGGTGACAGTATCCTATGGTTTAATATCCATCCCCATCCCCTCTCTTGCCCAGCAGATCCGTCTAAAACCAAGATTCTGTGATGTAGCGAATATGATGTCCAGCCATCAACATAATACTTAGACGTGTACTCAGGTGTCACTGAAGTAGGATTTAAATGTGTTTAACTCCTTTGCCAAGAAAGGAAGCTCGCAGAAATAGGGTTCATAAGCAGCATTGTTAAGGAGTTGATTCGAACACCTTATTCAAGAACTTTTATTTATTAATTCTATTATTTATGCCACCTGCAATGAAAAAAGTCATTTAAGCTTACATTAAATGGTTATTCAAGTAAGGATATAAACTCTGGGGAGAATGAAAATGAAGACACCTGTCTTCAGCTACTATGAAGAGAACAAGTGCTAGCTGGAAACCTTCACAGCTTTGGCTGAAAATTATGTAAACCAAACTAAAAAAACCCCAGAAACTGGCACTGAATTAATTTTCTGTGTGGACAGCTGAATCCATAATGGACAGTGGCAGTGAATCCAAAATATATGAACCAATGGTGATGATTATGGTGATAATATACATGGCTGAGGAGAGCAGAGCAGCAATATGCTCTTCATTTACTCTGAGAAACTTAACAAAGTGAAGTCCTCAGTCATCTTACTCACTTCATTGCTGAATGTGGAATGCATCAGATTTCAGTGATGGTCCTGGGAGGAAAACAATATGGTTGTTTGTTGAAAAATTTCCATTTGAACTGAAACTGTACGGAAAAGAAAGAGTTAGGTGTGGGGAAAGCTCTGGTTACCTGTTACCCAAGGAAAACAGCTCACTGGGTGTGACTGTGGAGAAAAATCTTCGTGAGGGAAAGTTAAACAGTAATTTATTGCCCAGAAATTGGAAAGAAAATAGTACAGGAAAACACTTTTGTCCTGGCCACTGAACTACAGCAGTGTGCTGAACCCAGTGAGTCAGTATAGCCTAGAAAAGGAAATGTTCTAATTATATTAGGCTGAAAATTACTAACCATGTAAAACCTCTGGTTTCATGATGCGTTAGAATTTATTCCAAAAGCTATCACCAGCTAATTACTCACCCTTGTCAGGGCCCTGCTACCAAAGACATCTCTCTTCACTGTCTTCAAGTACTAATACCCATCAAAACTTTTCCGCCTGTTAATAATAAGGTTCTTTGCTCTTTTATGTAAGCAAACTCCTTTCTTCCCCCACACCCCTCCCCCCGCTTTTTTCCCCCTTCAGGTTTTATAACGGCTTCAAACATTTCGTTTAGAGCCATAGCAATTGTTCTCAGCCTGAAGAACAACCTGTTGTTTCTCTTTTAGATAGGGAAAATGGATTGCATGTCTGATAGGATTTTTTTTCTAGCAGTATCAGTTAGTATAATATGGGACATGACCTCTCCCAGCAATACTTTTCTCATTCTGCTCCACAGGGACCTTAAAACTCATTCAAGTACACTTACTGAATTATGAGTGCTGTGCCTGTAAGACACAGATGGACACCTGCACTGTTTGTTTATGGAGTTATTGCTGGGTCTAATGGCATTCAATCACTGGGGAGACACTATCTAGACTGACAGGACAAAAAGCTTAAAAAAATTATAGGACATTTATATTGTCATGGGCAGCAATAGCATTCAACTTACCACGTTTGGAGACATGTTCCTAAAAACTGGACAGCATGAGAGTTGTAAAGCAACTTGTCCCTGTAAGCCAGAGATAAACCACTGCAAACAGATTTTCATATTTATCAGTCATCTATCCATTATAAAACATGGAGGTCCCATATGTAGTTAGTCAATAAATTATTATTTGTACATAGCTTATGTTTTTAAGAGGCATGTATAATGCAAAGGTAGGTACCTAATTCTTTTTGAAAATATAATGTTGCAAAACCTGCCCTTCATGTAAACTTATTTTAAAACAAAAGCAATCAAACCCAATGGCCATAATAAACACCTTGATATAGTTCTACTGTTAGACAAGAACTAAAGTTTCAAAAAGGAAAAATCAATTTAAATGTGGCCTCCCCAGTGTAGCTAGATACATTCCAAAACTCTTCAGCTGTTGTGTTCAATAGCCACCAAGGGGGGTATGTAAACTATAAGAGCAGCCCATGAGTGAGCGTTCCAGTTACAAACTACAGAAAGGCATGACCACAGGTTTTTTCTTTCTACTTCTCAGTGGAAAATCCAATTCTGTTGGTCTATTTCTGGAAGCACTTACTTCACAGTGTTTTAACTCTGTAGTAATTATAAGGAAACCAGAGGTCTTGTGTCATTCCCTTCACTGCTCTTATTTCTCACTTGAGGGTAACGGTTTTCTACTAAAAGCTAATTTTCTTTTTATTTTCTTCTGTTAATCATAATTGGCATAGCAGCACATTTAATGGCACGCTGAAGGCCTGGCTAAGAGATCCTGTTCTCTAATGTATTTTAATGTCAGTCTGTCTGACTACTTTTTCATGAATGTGCACAGAACTCAAATATTTGCGCATGCAAATCTAGTAAATCTAGTAGCTGCCTGAGCAAACATGAGCACACTATTGAAACTTCCCATGAGCTTTTTTTAGAAGTTCTGCAGTAAGAGTTTGATTCAAGGTCTGACTTTATCTGACAAAGTACTGAAAGTCCGTGAAAATTAAAAAAAATCCCACTTTCTTAATGCTTATTCAAAGGCTATAATGGTAGGCATTGGTTGGTCTTTACCATTCTACTATTTGTTGTGCATTTAAAATAAATACTCAGTTTATTATGGAATGATACATTATCATCTCATTGCTACTTCATCTCATCCCAGGACCCCTGCCTGTAGCAATGCTGTTTTCCCACCCCTGCTATGACCTCCCTATCCCCCATCTCCATCTGCCCTGAACTTTCTTGTCCTGCACTCCCATTCACTTTCTTCAGGATGCATCTCATCTGTGGAAAGCTTTTGATTCTCCTGATGTTTACCAAAGGGAAGAGAGGAAATAGCATAGAAGTTCAGGACTACAGCTCCCATTTTCATGAAAATATATACACCTTTTCCTTCCCCTTCCCGTTTGTGTTCTCTATCTCCTCTTCCCTTGTGCCATGGGCTGGAAGGTACACTAACCAGTTCTGTTTTTTTCTGGGTGTATGTGTTCTCTGTCAGTGGGGAACCTCAATATTTTTAGAAGCTTTGTGCGTAAAGAGGAAAAGAAGCCTGTACTGTTGCATGAGCAATTGATCAATATCCATCATCGTTCAGGCTTGCAGCCAAATCCAGTATTAGTCCTATTACACAAAGAGTGGAGCTTCTGAAGCACCTTATGGATATGTGCTGTATTCTCAAACAATGGGACTTGCAAGACATGTGAGCGATTATGTGATCTGAATGGGTAAACAGTGCAGATTCTGGGTGATAAAAGTGACATGGTATTTTATGTACTGCAGACTGACAACATCGCTGCAGCAGGCAACAACACATTTTTAACACCCTACAATTCCCCAAGGCTAATTCCCAACCAGTGATAAGTCTGCATGTGACATAACCAATTTTCTTTCCAGCAGGTAGAAAACTTGGCAGTTATGAGTAATGAAATCCTGGCAGCTGGATAACTAATCTGTTGGTATCAGTGTCCATGGAACGAGTTGGGAACACAGAGGGGTGTGCATGAGTGTGGAGCAGGTACATACATGACTGTGTCTGCAAGGTTTATAAGGGTCAGTAGAAAATGCTCATGTGTTTGAATCTTGAAACCTTCCCCCACTGTTTTCTTGTAGGCTATTGAAAATACAGTGCCAATAATGCATGGATAGTAGATGTAATCAGCCATGAAAGTGTTTGTTTTTCTTATTTTTGGAAGAGGTTGTTTAATAATTTAAGTGCTCTCTTTTTGTATAAAAATATTTTCTCATGCATCATTTAAAAAAAGTTAGTGTCCTTTTTATTATTTTCTGCTATTCTATTTGTAAACTATTGTAGTAGATATATGTCCAAGTAGTGATGAAGACTACTTTGTGTTAGACAGTTCTTCAATTGTAATTAAGTAATTTATTTATGCTGTGTTTTGAATAGCCCTAATAATGTTTGCAGCATGAGTCTCAGAGAGACATTATAGACTCACTGTGGTATTTTGAATCACAATGTTAAGTCTCTAAAGAAAATTAATTACTTTATTGCAAAGGTAATTAAGCTTGTTTGTAACAATTTTTAAATCTGATTGGAAGAAGACTAGACTAACAAGTGTAACTGAAGCATTAAAAAATGTTACAATGGCTTCATTTTTCCTCCTTAGCTTCTGATATTCATATAGAAAAGAAAGTTGCTTTAGGTAAATATCACACACTATTTTAATAAAAATAAAAACCAGCCAGCTGGGCATGTATATTTATATTTGTGCTTTTGATAAAACATATTTCTTGCAAGCCCATAAAACTGAGGGGAATACGACAGCATGAATCTTCAATGAAAATCTGCCAGGACTTTCTTCATTTCTTATTTTTTAATAGGCCAGTTAATGACAGAAATAGCTTAAACAGAAGATTTTACAAAATTACTGGAAGATGCTTTTATTAGTAACAAATGTATGCATATAGATGCATAGCTATGCATGTTTATACATGTGTATGAATTGGGAGATGTGCATACAGAGAGTAATAGAGATGCACAAATGTATACATGGTTCTGCCGTGCCCATTCACAATCAAGTGTTTTGGCTGCTCTGTCAACAGTAAAGTGGCATAAGACCACTGGTATTTCTGATACTTGCCTAGTCAGATTTTTTCTTCTGGTTTGAAGAAAAGGCACTGAAAAATAACTGCAGAAATAATCTCATAAGCTTTTTAGAACTTGAATAATTTTATAGCGGTATTTTAGAACATGACCCTGAAATCTTTGATACCTTGTAGTCCGGTGAAGGATTGAATGATGAATATACTGCACCTTGGAAACAGAAGAGCTGTGAACTTTTCAAATACTTTGGCAGCAAAGTGATTTGTCAGAAAGAGTAAAAGACTTAAATTTATCATCCAACATGAAGCAATTGCTCTCTGGGTGAACTTTTGTAAAAATCACACTAACTCTGTGCAAAATTAATCCATGGAACTTCAATCACTTAATTCTGGAGGTGAATATGACCTCAAGTATCTAAAGCTATGATATACCCTAAACTTACAATCTAGAGACTTACTGGCAATTTTAAAGCTCAGAATATGTGATCTTACAGCACTGTTTCTAATGGCTACCAGGGCATATATACCTCACACAAGAGAAAATCTTCAGGAAACAAAAAGCTTTTCTTGATAGGTGGAGAGATGTCATGTGTTAGTTTTTGTGCCATTTTATAAAGATTATGAAAAATGATGTCAAGACTGGTGTTTAATGATGTGAAATTTGGACAAATCTGCCTGTGCTTCCTGCATGTCAAGAGCTTTATTCTGCATGAGAAAAATACCTCATGCCCTTGGAGGTCCTGCCGTCCCAGTCTGGAAAATGCTGAATGCTAGGATCTCATCTTGGGAGTTATCACTGCACTGTTGTCTTGTTCTTGTTTTATCCTTAGATGTCTAAGCCTCGGATGTAGGCTTGAGACAGATGACTGGATTAATGGACACAGTATTTGGTCTGATTCGTTGTCACTACTCCCACTTTCTATTCACACAATCTGTTCGAACTCACTCCAGCCCAGAGAATGCAGAACTCTTCAGGGAGGACTGCTGCACTTGCTTTCTCCATTTCACCTCAATCTGGCAAAAGTTAGACTTGCTGAAGACACTTTTAACTTAAGACGGTGCTAGAGAAGGTAACATTAGACCTTCATCTCTTGTTGCACTCTCACACTGTCATAGTCTTCTCCAAAACTGCATGTATGGTCCCATCTCATAGAGGCTGTGTCCTCCTGACAAACTTAGTGAAAGCCATAAAGAGAAAGCTCTCTAGTGGTGATTTTTCTTTAGTCTTATTCTGATGGGTCCAAACGGTTGAATGCCGCCAGCTGCTGAAACACTTCCAAATGCGTCTCTTTAAATTTGTTTGCAATTTCTTTCAGAAGCCTCCATCATGAACTCCCAACTGTAAGAATAGTAAAATCCTGTGACATTTTTCCTTTGGTGCACTGAAGTAAATTGGAAGGGAATCCTCATTAAAGTCACTAGAGCTGTTGTGCTTTAAGGTACTGCTCATTGTGAAGAGAATTATTGATCTTAGCATACTGTGAATAAAAATAAGAAAACAATTAATTTTTAATGTTATAGAATTTTTAGAATTATATAAATATTTTGTATAATTCTCTGGTCTGCTTTCATAAATTCTGTGAAATGTTGCTAATGTCATAGAAAATGTAAATAGAAAATATACCCGTGCTTTCAATTTTCAACAGGATGAGAAGATAGCTGGAGGGGATTGCTGTTCATATTCTTGCACAGATAACAAGTAAACCATTCTCAACTGTCAGGTACAATTGTGATTAGAAGTGTTGGTCAGTCTTGAAGTCTGCCAACAGGAGATGTATATACAAAAGAACACAAACAACAGTTGTTGCAAAATAAGTGACTGAAGATATCATATGCTAGGTAGGCATTTGTGTTAAAATGCCTGCTTGGTAGGTATTGATTTGTGTGTTCAGGGCTGTAATTCTTGGCCAATTTTAACATGTGTATCTAGATGTCTACCTGCTGAAAATTGGTTCTTTAAGATTATTTCAGAAACAAAAATCTTTTCCCATAGAAACATGCATTTAGAGGTTGTTGAACTCTCCACTTTCTACTCATCCATCTTGTGGAAATTTCTTGTGATTACAGGATACAGTATAGTGACTCTTTAAAATTAACCTTGTAGTACTGGCAAAAAGGAAAAGAAGAACAAGTGCTGCTGGAGACAGAGTGAATATCTGTAGGATTAAGGTTATGTCTGCCCTGCATGTTCCTACTGATAAGCCTAAAGACAATACAGTCCTATGGAGATGCATGAGGGCTGTTGTCCCTTTGTGATGAACATAACGGATGTCAGCACTCTCAAGAATATGGTTAAATCCTTTCTCTTTTTTACACACCTTTCATGTGCCCTACTGGAACTCAAACAGCATCAAAGGAAACATAGCTGAGAGACAGGCTTCATGAAACCAAGTTTTGCAAATTCTTAGGCCAAGAAAAATGTTTCCATGTTTTTTTTTAAATTCTTAATCAGACTAAGGCTGTTTCTTACAAGCATGGTCCCTTCCAGATTTCGTATCCAGACTACTGCTACACTGTACTTGTGTACAAAAATGGGATGAAATTATCTATTAGTGAATAACTATCAACTCAGTGGTTCCATTTTTCAGAACAAGAAAAGTACTGAATATATATTCAGGAAATGTCAACAACATGCACTACATGAAGAATTTCCATTAACACCGGATCTCCTCCAGGCCTTAAGGGAACACATAACAGTCAATTCCATAGCAGAGATGAAAACTGAAGAAAATAGTGAAAGTTTTCCTGTGCAAGTCTGGGGGTTTCCACACTACCACATTCCGGGTCTTTAGTGGCTGGTTGTGTATCAACTCTGTGTCCTTTAATAGCCAGCCAGAAGAAAACAGGCATGCGGAAAATTCGTAATGTTTGGATCCTGTGAGCTGAAAGGGTTTTTGCCTCTCACCATGTATCTCTGTCTTGCTCTCACTGTAATGGAAAGTTAAATTGTGATCCTCAAAGGTTAGAGATAGGTTTGTGGAGAATGTATTTGCTAAACGAAGAGGGACGTCTCCTTTACACTACTAATTTGAATTTATTACCAAACAATGTAGTAATGGTGTAGTTTCCTAGTGGACATGTTCAAGAAGTATCATGAGAGTATGCTCAAGTCTCACTTTTATTCATTCATAAAACTACTGGAGTATACAAAGCTGTTACTCATATATTTAGGGTATTTGTGATTCAAGAAGAGCAAATTTCTTTCAACATTTTTACATAGAAGAAATGACAGTGTACTCAAATTGTTCAGGACAAAGGTCCCACTGAAATGAAAACGAAAGCACAGTAGTAAGATCGTATCTACATTTCAAACCAAAAAGGAGTTCACTAAGGACTATCAAAGCCTCATGCCATGTACGTGGAAATATTTTATGCATGCAGATGGTCTATGGTATTTGGCTTATTATTATAGCAAAACAGGTAGGAACATCATGATATCTTACATAAACATGTTTCATTTTGATAATTTACAGTTGCTTTGTTTGTTTTCTTTCACTGTACATTTGACCAGCTGGTACTTTCACTCAAGGGTTAAATTCTTCCCTACTGAAAGAAGTATTTAATACTCAGGAAATCTTTGCTAAAGAGAAGAATGCTAAAAATGAAAATTATATTATATTCTATCTCAAAGGTAGATTATTATAGTTCCCTAGCAGGTATATTGTATAAAGCCTGGATTCCAAAAGGTAGTATTACTAATTTATGAAGTCCCTTTCCAAAGAAGGAGACAATAACAAAAGAAATGGTGAGTCATGAATTCCACCACCACCAAACCTTCAGTTCTATTTCCTTTTTATAGATTATTTTGAAATGAATGCACATGTTTCTTTTTCTTCCAGCTCCAGAGAAAAATTAAGGAGCTGTAGCATATGATAGAGAGAGACCATTAAAGCAATAAGAGAAGAATCTCCCATGTGTGAAGAAAATCTTGTAAAATTTGATGTAAAATGCAGGGTGATTTTACTGAGGGGACCTGAAGCTTTTGAACTGACATACCTTGTGAGGCACATGCTCTGCAGCACCTGATGTGACAGAGCAACTGTGAGAGAGCACAAGATTTCATCCGATCATCATTCTGCCTCTGGACATGCGTGTTGCCATTTCATTTGTCCTTCAGCCTCTGAAGAGAAGGGTGCAAACCTTTCTCAAGGTGGTGTTTTTATTCATTGCTTCGCAGTATTTTAAAAATAAAATATAGAAGTATTTCTCATTTTGAAATAGATATTTTTCACATTAATAATAATTTAAAATTATTATTATTATTATTATTATTATTACTAAGTGTGCCATTTTTGCATTTCCATCTGAATTACTGTTTGTGGCAGTCTTGGTGTCTTTATACCACATCTGACTTTATATCTTTTTTGTTATCCCACTGAACATCCAGATTTGCCTGTGATTGTCTTTTTGTTTCCTATACAGCTGTTGTCATGGAATACATTCCTTTCTTGTTTTTGTAATATAACTGCAGGAGAGCCATGGGAGTCCATATGCTTAATGCCCTCCTGCAATGTTTCATAACACTGTGGAGCTAAGTGATAGCCACAGAAATTGATAGAAAATAACTCACTGTCATTATTGTTTTCATCCATTAATTTACTAAAACAGCTGTTCTCATTGATTATCTCTAATTTATTTGCTCTTATTTCAGTGTATTATGTTACTTTATACACATATGTAATTCCTTTAGCCACATTTTTTAGCTCCTCCACTGCAGGCAATGCTTAAAATGTCATTAAAAGCCATGAAAATCCTAATCCCGTGAAGACTTTGAAATTGGGATTTTTTTTTCCCAAAGTTACATTCAATTCTGAGATACACTCAAGCATGAATGGAACAAAACAATTCAATTTATTTTTATATGGTTACATTCATATGAAGTTTCATAAAACGACTTTTTTTTCAGAAAAACAAGAGTGATAGCAAGATAAAACCTTGCAGAACTGACAACAGTGCCTTTGGTGCATGCAGAAAATGACAACAGAGTAGTGTGAAAGATTAGAAATAAATGAAAGTTAAAATAAAAAAGACAGAGGCAAATATTTTGTTACTGTGTCAATAGAGTGATATTGGTGTCAGGAGTAAATAACAAAACTGGAGAAGACGATTGTGATCCATACTACTTGAATGTAAAGGTAAGAGAGAGATTAAATGAGAGAAAGTTGTAGAGTAAAATTGCCAGTACCTGAGAATCCCAAAAACAGAGCAGTCATGAGAGAGCTGAGAGGAGACCCAGACAAAGTAGGTAGAAGTCAATTGACAGGACCAGGATGGAAGAAATCTAAGGGGAAATTTTGTAAATTAGAAGGGGAAACTTGCCTTTGTTGTCCTAGAAATAGTGTTACCTCTCTATTCTCTGAGTAAGAAGAATCTGGCTTCATTACTATGAACGCTTGAAATTTAAGGGTTAATATCTAGTTTTAAGACAGAAACTTACCTATTAAGACAGAAACTACTGAAATATCAGTGTAACCCTGTGATAACAAAAGGTGGTCATTCTCAAAGTAACTGTCTTCAAGCATTTAGAGCAGAGAAAAAGGGAGAACAGAAGAGGGACACAATCAGCCATAATTTGCATAAGGAAATCTGAGAATTTCTTGTAGATTAGAAAAGTAGAAATAGTTGCTATTAGATAGAAATAGTAGAAAAAGTTGCTTTTAAATCTAGATTCAAAATATATCTCATTTTTCTACAGTTGTTCTTTGCTGACTGGTGCAGCCTGTGCTGTACAGGTTGAAGGTCTGGCTGAAGGCTGTCAGACTGAGAATGCTGACTGACGCTCCTTTTGCTCCTTCTCCTTAACTCCACAGAGGCACCGGGTCAACTCACTTGTCCTTCCATTAACTTCTGTCATTCTGTTTTCTGAGACGACAGTAACAGGTGAACGTGCAGCTTTCTCTCCAGGTGCATGCACAGTTTTTAGTCACTAGTCCCATGTCTCTGCTGACCAAAGGGTCAGAGTTAGCTGAGACTGAGCTGGTTGTTGTAATACTTCACTCCTGACACACAGAACAATTCTGGGCAGTGCTGGTCACTGAGCAGCTGCCCACGTGTTGATGAAACTGCCTGCATTGCACTGCTCCCGTAATACCACAGGGGCAAAAAAATAAAAGTAGAAATAGCAGTATAGCAAGAATAGTTTCTAAGCCTTGTGAGGGTCAGAAATGCAAAAATACTCCTTAAAACTCTGGACAAATGTGTGTTAGAAGACAAGGAGAAACATCATCAGCAGTCAAGGCAGGAGCTACATCTGTTAAACAGCAGGACTTCTAGAGCTGGGGGAGCTAATCTGGCTTTTTGTCGCACCCATTTTGAAGAGAGGTGGTTACCATTTGTTTGTATTTCATTTTTGTATCTAGAATATTGTTACTGGTACTTTACAATTCTTACATCTTTGTGCTTTTTGTATGTATATTTTCTTTTCAAAACAATCTGCTTGGGCTTTGCCAACCATGGTGAAGTAGGATTTTTAAATTTTTATGCCTATTTTAATGTTAACTTTCCAGATAATATTGTGGCTTGCTTGGCAAGATACTTGATATTTGTAGAGAGCTCCAGCCTATCCATTTCAAAAGACAGAATTTGTCAAATTGGAGTTACATGAACTCACCAAATACACAAACCCAAGCATTTTGTATCAAAATAATCTCAAGTATAATGGAATGGATGATTACATTTTATATCACATTACTTCTTTAGTGCTTTTAACAGACCAGTAAAATTTGTGCACAATATTTTGCACATATAACAGCATTCCAGAGCTAGGTTGCAATCTCTTTAATTACAAGAATACTTTCATTGATTTATATGAGATGCTTCATATAAATGACCATAAAAAAATGTATGTCTATTCCCTATGCTCACATTCTAGCCTGCAATTTTATAAGGTTATGGTAGTGCAAAGTGCTTGATATTAAATCCTTAGTGACAAATGAGGAGGTTTATTTTACTGACCAAATTGCAATGTGTGCAGATTAATAAAAATATGACTTACTAGGTTCCATGTCATGTGTATAGGGGAGCATGGAGAATTTATGCAATTCTGTAGGGGGAATGTTGTGTTCTGAACAAGTTTATGAGTTCTCATCAAGTGGAGAAACACATGAGTTATGAGTTCTCTTTAAAGCACTGTTATTTGCAGTAGTAAAAATGGCCAGAGCTTCTCTGTCTGACTGTATGAGTTTCATACTCCACAGTCTGGGAAGCTGAGGAGACAGAAAGGACTACAAAGCTGTCACTGAATGGAGACCTGTTGCCAGTGGAGAAAACAGCCAACAGGAACCTCATGAAAGTCAATGATTCAGTGCTAAGTCCTACATGTGAGAAGGGAGAACCACATGCAGCAATACAGGCCACCAACATACAGGATTGTATGGAGAGGGACAGAGTCGGTGGAGGGAGGCAAATCAGTGTGCTGTTCTTCTCAGAAATACATTGACCTCCTGCAGTGAAACTGCGCTTGCTCAGCCTCCAGAAGAGAACGCTTGGGAGGGGGACCAAATAAGAGCCAATATTTATGAAGAGATTATTGAGAAGATGGAGCCATGATCTTCCCGACAGTGCTTGGCAGGAGGATAAGACACAATGGACACAAACAGCAACAGGAGAGGTTCAGACTGGATAAACAGACAATTTCCTCATTAGGGCGGCTAAGCAATGGCACAGGTTGTCCAGGGAGGATGTGCAGTCTCAATGCCAGTTTACAAGACCAGAGGTTTTTGCACACCCACCAGGGTGAAACCCTGAGCAACCTCCTCTGACCTGCTGAGGGGGGGGCTGGACTGGAGGTCTGCTGAATTCCCTTCCAGCCAAAATTATTGAGTTACTCCGTGATCCTTCATAGCTCCCAAGTGGCCATTGCTCCACTAAGGAGGGTAGCTGGGCAGGATGTGCACCTGCATCCCAGGAAATGCCTGTGAGAGAAATTAGCAGCTCTTCCTTGCTCACTTTTTGCTAAGAAAAAAGGATGTGGAATGCCCAAAAACCTCACTCTACTATTTATCATGTGTGATACCTCTGCTCTGAGAGATGTCAGTGCATCAATAGCTGCAGCCTTGTCATGCTTGGGCTATGTCTTGTAACACAAAATGAGTGAAAACTGTAGCAGTGGAGGTGGAATGCCTTGTGGATGTCCTTCCAGAGTAAAAAGAAGAGGGGGGAACACTGTTTTTCAAAGACTGCCTACTGATACAAGAATAAAGGAACACAAACCTTGTTCCTCAGCCTGAGGAATGGGTAAGAAAGGAATAGTTGGGAGCTAACAAGGTTCAAGAGGTGACTGTGGTAAGCCTATGAGAAACCTCAGCTGCATTGTTAAAGAACTCTCAGTCAGTTCAGTGCCAGCAGCTGCTGCAATGGGGCTGCCTAGAAGAGCTCATATCCTCTGCTTGCTTCATTTTGTGCCAGCAAGGTTACCACTCTGACAAACTGATTACATTGAAAATAGCATCATTATTAACACAAAGCCTTGTTCTGTGCGGTCTTCAAAACTGGGTGAAACATGATTAAGTACAAATAAAAATATGCTCTCAAGAATATTTATTTAGTATCTAGGATACTAAAGAACATTCTTGCAGCACATTAGCAGGCACTGTAAGAAACCTATTAATACATTTTGATCAATTTTATCTTTTTGAGTTAAATGTGATTCTTGCTTCAGTGGACCTTTTCCTGGAAAGAAGGAAGTTAATACAACATACTATACCAGAAAAAAAGTTATACTCGAATGAACAAAAAATTTTTTAACAGTAATCCACTCACTTAATGATTTTTATTTAGAAATTGGAATAATCAATTTAAGGAAAATCTTCTAGCATTTTCTTTTATTATAGTTAATGGTTAAGTTAGATTTGTTATTTACTCATTCTAAATAATATGTCTAAAGAACACTTCATGAATACAATTATACAAAAACTAGTGATTAATTTTGCATCTCTTCCTGCTTTCATAGTCTTTGTCAACTGAACGGAATAATTTGTGCCTTTTACGTTTCATATTACAGTATTTGTCATTAGAATGAGGTGTCAGGAAGCATTTAGATTGTCTCATATTTTATGAGTTAAAACAGTGTGCCGTACTAGTATTGTGACCTTTTCAATTTTCTGTATTTTCCTCTGTTCCTTTATGGAACTTTCTTTCTCTGCATATCTTCTACAGAGAAGGGCAGTGGAGCTGGTGAAGGGTCTGAGGAGCAGCTGAAGGAGCTGGGGATGTTTATCCTGGAGAAAAGGAGGCTTAGGGGAAACCTTATACTCTCTACAACTGCCTGACGGGAGGGTGTACCCCAGTGGGGGTCGGGCTCTTCTCTCAGGCAACCAGTGACAGGACAAGAGGGCATGGTCTCAACCTGCTCCATAGACAGTAGAAGAAATTTCTTCACAAAAAGGGTGATTAGACATTGGAAGGGGCTGCCCAGGGAGGTGGTGGAGTTACCATCCCTGGAGGTGTTTAAGGAAAGACTGGGTTTGGCACTCAGTGCCACAGTCTGATTGATAATGTTGTGTTTGGTCATAGGTTGGGCTTGATCTCGAGGCCTTTTCCAACCTAATTGATTCTGTGATGCTTCATTCTATAACGGTTAATGCGCACTTGCAAAGTAGGAAGAAAAAAGACACAAAACAGCAGGTCTCATGAAAATAACCCCACTGTGAGTATCCATGCAGTGCGGTCTTGTAAGCTCATTTTGACTCACCTCAAAATGGCTTTGCAGGTATGCCAGCAGCACTGACACAAGGATGCTGTGTTGCACAGTGCTGGGAGAACACAATGTAATCAGGGGACAGGACTCACTGCCATTAAACATGAAGCATCCACAGAAATATAGGACATTTCTCTGCATATCTAAGTGTAAAACTGTTGCTAACAAATGTTGGCGAGATTAAAAACTTTTATTTCTTTAAGGTTTAAACTAGTATTTGACTATGACACATTAGGATGAAACCTTCAAAGAGGTAATTTGTCTCACATTGGTTCAGTATAAGGCTCTTTTGCATTGAAATACCTAGTGCTTGCCAATCTTGGAGACAGTAATAGACATTTGAACTGCAGTTTTTAACTCACTCCTATGACTAACCAGAAAACAGCCTGTCATTGTGGCTGAGTCAAAGTACATGCAATCGTGGTCCATCCCTGACACTGTGAAGGGGAAAAAAGAACTGAAGAAGCAGTGTAATGGATTACATAATTGCCAACAAGACTTCTTTAAGTTATATATCATTTAAAATGCAGCCTGAATCACACAATGTGACTGGTGACTGCTTGTCTCACTCAGTCTTTGCTTCACTCTCAGATGATGGTGGAAAAGCAGTTGCAGAGACCACAAGTATAGTCAAGACAATTTAGAGCTTCCTGATTAAAGAAAAACATTAGCTGACCAACTGCAACCTGCTTTAGAAAATTCTGAACACTTTCATTTGGTCTTTAGTCCCAGAATGGCCTTTTCTTTCAATATGGATAGCATGACAAGACGTACAGAGTTAATATTTCAAATGAAATAACTGTTGCACTTTAGCTTTGATTAGCAAGTAATTTGTCAGAACAAAGCAAAAACTAAATACCAGTTCTAGTGGTCGAGACATGACATTGCTTGTGCTTTGTGCAAGCCTCACAACACGCAGGGACTAAACAGAATATCATTTGCTACTGATTCAGCCTGAGAAATCTTGGAGTTGATATACCATAAACTCATTCCATCATATTGCCCTTGCTGGTAGGTTACATAAATAAATGATTGGAAGTGGCTTCTAAATCATAAGTCTTATGAGTCAGGCTCACAGGTTTCATAGAGAAGGAGCAAGACTTACATAAAGCTTGGTGTGACCAAAAAACTGATGGCTGGTCCTGAAAGACACACAAAACAAGGTGAAAAGTGATGGAAACTGGAAAGCTGCAAAACACAGAGTGTTTTGTGCTGAGGAAGGCTCAGAGCATTCCTCTCTCAAGACAGCAGAATATGAGAAATGATGGGAGCTTGGCTAAAGGCGGATGCATGGACAGGACTTGTGGACAGGACAAGGGAGGATAACATCAGACACTCCTTTTTATAGGAGGAAATGAAGGCAGGGAAGACTGCTGAGTACCTTGCTGTCATGCCTTCCTCCGTTGCAGAGAAATAGTTTGTATTTTTCTTCAAATCAAAGTTTTTGCATATCTCCATAAAGTCTCCTTCTCTTTCTGATGAATCCTTCTAATTTTTCAAATATACTCTTTGATACTAAATGCACAGAAAGTAGTCTAAATAATTACCATTATGTTAATTTAAATTAAACGTGCGTTTTTTTAAAGAAACAATTTAAAATTAAATGCAAAAATATGACAAACTAAAGTTAAGGCTTGAAACTACTATAACATTGGTGACTTATTTCATGAAATCATGTTATGTGCTATACCCAAAACCTTCATCAGATATGAAAATTAAAGGTTGCATAACTAGTTACAGAATCAGAAAGTTGGGGAGTGTTTAAATTTTTAAGTGAGCTCAAGCTTTATAAATGTATCTTAGTGTAATATAGTACATGTAATATTGCATGTATTATTACATGTAATGTAGTACATGTACTATTTTCAGCGTAGAAAATGTAGATATATTTAACACAAAAATCTTTTTTAATATCTACATGCAGAAAATAGTTTGTCAGTACTTTTTCTGTAATGAAATACTTCAGAACAAATAATATTTTTTTTCATTGAAAACAAGAAGTTTTCTTGGGAAGGAAAACTAAAGAAGTCAGAAGTCTGATTTTCTGCTTCCAGCTGATGCATGAAAAGTAAGTGCTACAGGGTGGGTGGCTGCCACAGAGGCACACTTCTGACTTTCATTTTCTCACCAGGACCTCCAGCTCCTTTTCTGCAGGTCTGCTCCCATGCAGTCAGTCTCCCGCATGTACAGCTTCTCCAGGCTATTACATCTAAGTGTAAAACTTAGCATGTTTCAGTGTTGGTCTCCATGAGATTCCTTCTGGGCCTCCCAGTCTAGAGTTTGTCCAGCAAAATACTACAGGAGATTGTATAGAAAGAAGATAAATGACACCTGTACGTAGTGGTGGCCATTTCATCACAGCAGCAAACCACATGGTAAAGCACAAAGTCCCATTCATAAATCCACACTGGCTGTGCCCAGTAAAATTCCTGTCCCACCCGTGCTTCAAAATGGTTTTTAGGAGGAACTGCTACATAAAACTCTACATGTTTTAGGGTGGGTTTGACTTCCCTTTACTTTTCCAGATTATTTCGCTTGTCTTTTTGAAAGTGAGTTTAATGTTTGTCTTCTACCAGTTAGTAGAAGCTGCTTTTTCAATTGTCCCTCTTTAAAATGTATGTATTTCCACTGGCTCTTAGATAAATTTCAAATACTTCTTATTGTGTTTCAATTCAATACCTATTTCAATCCAAATATGGTTTGACCCAAAGTTGAAATGAAAAGACTGCATATAATTTAAAAACAAGAAAAATGTAAAGAACATTAAAGTGTAATAAACATAGATGAATTGCTGAACACTTCCCGAATAACAGAAAATTAATACAGTGAACCGATACCTGTGAAACTACAGAACTATTTATTTAAATAACTATAGATATAAAGTGTAAGCTTCAGCAAAGAAAACAACTAAACTAGTTTTCATATTTCAACGTTTATTTAAGTCAATAAGAATTAACAACAAATCAGAAAAGTTACTGAAAGTGCAGATGCAGAACTTGATTAAAAAGTTTCTTGTTTCCTATTTTCAATTTGTTTACAATAACATTTTTTAATTTACCAGCAGTGCCCCAAACAAGCATCTGCCCCAGTCTTCTAGCAGAATCTGCAGCTTCTCATTGTGGTGCCATCCAGAGTAATGTCAATGCACCTGTTACTTAATACACTTAATTTAGACTTAATATATACAAGTACCCCATTTCTTTCCTTCAGTGTGCATTACTGCTGCATTTGTCATCACTGAATTACCTCTGCGTTTTCCAGTGCACTCATGGAGTCCCTGTGAAATTCCTTGTGGGTTTTTGCCTTTTAGGACTTTCTGTCTTTAGAAATAAATTAATATGGTTTTGTATCTGCTGTATCTACGAAATATGTTGTTAGTTACTGTTGTTTTTGCTATGGCCTAATCAATGCTAACATGGTATCTATGTCTAGAATACTGGCTTTTAAATAATCATTTTGTGAGTAGACAACCCTCTAGGGAAACTGAAAACTAAATAGTAAGTACTGATGGGCATGTACTCAAAATGACCCTATTTAAGACTCATATGTCAAACTGGTAACTGGTCAGGCAACAAAGTCATGGCATGCGCAGGCACTGAGTATGAGACATCCTCTGAAGTGTGTGCAGTTTAATTGGTGGTTTTGTTTTCCTCTCAAGGAGAGGTGTGTATCAGGGAAGAATATCAACGCTGAGATCTACCATGATTAGAAACTCATTAACTAGTATTTTAAACATCTACTTTATTGACTTTTAAAGATTTGGTTAGCATGCGTTTGTCTTTTAGTATGCTTAATTTGTTTGATTGTCTTTAAATGTTGCTCCAGAAGGGAAATTGATTATGCAAATCAGGCATTTCTTTGACGTTATCTTTTTGTTTATATTGAATATACCTAAAATCTCCTCTCCCTGAACACAGCACAGGCAAACAGTTACACAAGCAAAAGCCCATGAAAGTGTTGTTTCTTTCATGCTTGGTTTTGTTGCCTATCACACACTCACATTCAGACAATCAATATCTGTAAAAAGGAGGTGGGGGTTAAGTGGTTTCTAGGTGGGAATTTATCTTTGTATTAATAACTTAATGATATCTAGAAAAACATAATGACATCATGAGTGACTGACTTTTATGTACCTTGAACCTACAAGAACTGAAGCTCCACCTGGGACACTACTGCCCAAATTCCTTTGTCTGTGACTCTCCCCAGGCATGCCCAATTACATGCTGTATGTCTCATCAGGTTTCCTATGTCACCATGTGATCATCACTACATAAAAAGGCAATTTTTTTTCTCTTTCTGCAAAAATCCAGTCTCCAGCTTTGTGACTGATGATGGTAATTATCCTTTCCCCATGTAAAAGTAGCATGCAACACATTTTATGATTTTTTGCTGAGGCAGCTGATCCCTTGAAAGAAAAATCCATGAATCTGTCCAGCTCAGTTCCTGAGAATAGTGTCAAGGGAGAATATCTCTTGATGCTCACATATTCCTCCAGCTTCAGAAGCGTACAAATGCTACTCAAGCTAAAGCACAAGTCTTGTGCCTTGCTCACTCAATTCAAGAGCAAGCAAAAGAGAGAAGGGGCCGAATTAGGAGATGCTCCAGCTGGATTTACCTGCCCCTTTGCCAAACAATAGCTGAGGAAAGAAGAGCACTGTACTCCTAACCAGCACAATTAGACAAAGGAGAGCAGAAAGAAAGTCCTTGATTCTCATTAGTGAGCTTTTAAAATAGTCCAGCATTCCTCTTGCTATGTGTCTGCCGAGAATGATTTCCCCATTTCTCATTATGTATGAATGCCAGTGCACTGTGCAGCTCTAGTGCACAGTTGATTAATAAGGTCAGAATTAGAAACTGAGAGCTTTCCTTTTCTTAGCATCTACTGCAGTTTTTTCTCAACAGGGTTTTCTTTGTAGATTTTCTGTGATCTGGAAAATAGAGCTTACAGGAACGGAAGTTATGTATTTTGTCATGTAAAGCCCTGAACAGTGTGTGGTACCTTAAATTTCTTTTACAAATATTATACATTATGTTTTGAATAGTTTATATTAAAGTCTCTTACACACTATAAAATATTTTGGTAAAACACATTAATTGCTAGGATAGTCCTTTTGATCAGTAGATAAGCTCTATATGCTCAGACACCATTTTGTTTTCAGAAGGATAAGTCATTACTTTATCTGAATTATGAATAAAGCAACTCAGTATCTTTCAAGTGTCACAATGCCATCAATCCACTGTGACTAAATTCCTCTTCCATACAGTGACTAAAGCCATGAATTTCAAATCAATTCTAAATTATTTTAGCTGTCTACAAATTACACAACCTTCTTCCTACCACTGCAGCCAAGGTTTTTCATGTACAGCTAGCTAACCCTCTACCCAATTATACTTTTTATAACTGTGTTATCAAGTATGCATTAGTTCTTCAAATAAACCCCTTGTGTCCAGGATTACNCCCCCCCCCCAGATTCGTCCATGTTTTTTCCTGAGATTATGCAATTCTTAATGCTTTGATATTGACTGTAGTAACTGGCCTGGAGCTTCCACTTGTTTCATATTCAATCACCTCAGATTTTTGGCTTGAAAAATATAACAGAGAAAAACCATGAGTACCATTACAGTCCCCACCAGCCTGGAACATAAAAAGGAGGAAAACTGACTGGAGATGATTTTATGCATCTACATCCTCAAATTAACCTGGTGCAGAAAGCAGAATTTGAGAGAATCACTGACTCACAGAAATGTTGGTTGGAAGGAACTTCTGCTACTTGAAGGAGGACTCCTGGAATGTGAGAACTGGGCCAGCTGTGACTTCGTCCCACTGAGTTTTTATTTGAGGATGGACATTCCACAGTCTGTCTGGATACCAATAACCATTTCAGTACTGCACTGCCCTCCTGAAAAGGTTGTTCATTATGTCCAACCTGAACTTCCAGGTTGAAAGCCATCGCTGCTGCCCCTTGGTTTTCCTTCCATGTCTAGAAAGAAGAATTTGGTTCTGTCACTTTGAAACATCTGTTCAGGTTGTTATAGGAAGGCGTTAAATTACCTGCCAACCTCCTCTTTGCTAGACTGGAGTAATCCCATTCTCTATACTGCTCCCCCTATGTCACATGCCATTAACCATCTTGATAGCCCCCATTGATTGCTTCCAGTTTCTTAATATCCAGCTGGAACAGCAAGCCCAAAACTGCACACCATGCTCTAGGCACAGCCTCACCATAGCCACGTGGAAGAAGATAAATTCATCTTCTGTATCAGGCTCTTCCAGGGTGGGGCTATTTCTTCTGCATTTGTGATTGAGGTGCATTATTGGCACGTTCCCTGCTGTAACATCCAGGTCCTTCCCATCAGGGCTAGTTCTCAGCCTGTTGGTTCCCAGCCTTGGTTGATGGAAGGGATTATTCTGTCCCAGGTGGAATATTTGCCCTTCTTGCGGTAGAAACAGTCCCTTGTTCATCCAGTCCTGAAGTTTCTCAGGGTGCTTCTGGACTGAAGCTCTAATGTTGGGCGTGCCACCACTCCTGATTAAGTATTGTTCCCAGATTTGCTGCTGATGGATTCTGCTTTGTCACCCAGGTCAGTGATGAGGCTAATGAAGAAATACTGTGTCAGTACTGACTCCTGGCTAAGTAGCTATTTCAGCCAGGTTCAAGCTGTTGATTACTTGTCTTTGGTTGTCCAGCTGATTTCTCAGTCCATTCCACAGTCTGTTTGTCCAGCCTATCTCAAATTCCAAATCAGAATTCTGTGGAAAGCAGAATCAAAACTCTTATTAATTTCAAGCTTTTTCACAGCCAGCACTTTATCCTCATCCCCTTAGCAAACCATTTCACTGTAGAGATCAGTCAGGCTGATCAAGCTTGATTTTCCCTTGGTGAAATTATATTGACTTTTCCTGATTACTTTCTCATCGTTGTCAAACTAAAGGCTTAGAACATATCTTTTTACTCCTCAGAGAAAGAGTAGCTCAAGAAGATATTTGCAGATGACCAGGTCAGCTTTCAATTTCTGTCAGATGAGGATAGATCTGACCTTGCAATGAAAAACTGGAATCACATCAGCTGTTCCCATGGATAGAGAGTTACTGCAGCAGTTTGGAAGCTGGCCATGGAGACTAGCCACTGAACTTTTTTTCTGACCTTTTGACTGTATGGCAGCACACTACATTAATATTGTAGCAAAGCAGCCAAATCACTATGCATTTGAAATAACGAACTTGTTGGAATCAGCTGCAGAAATTCTTTACCAAAGCTGTAACTTGTGCAAATACGGTAGTACAGCTTGGAATCTAGGCCACTGGTCAACCCTCTGAATCATTTTCTTTGCTACTTCATTTATTATGGCTTTAAAATACTAATTCATTTTAATGCACCTTTCTTTATGCTATAGCCCCAGTTAGATATTCCCTGGTTGTCTCTAAAATTAACTAGTTAAACCAGGTGGTCTGCAGTTCTTATTAAAGTAAAGCATATGGGAACAGGAAATCATCCTGCAGTATCACCATCTTGCAGGCTTTCAGGTAGATACACAACATTATAGCTAAAGGACATGATGGAAAACATATTCTGCTTTACAATTTAACATTCCTGATGGCATACCAGCCATCATTTTATGTAACATCAATAAGACGATCTCTAAATTTTCAGAATAGTGGGATAAGTGACATCTATGCTGTGATCCAGGGTTTCAATGCACTTAAATCTGTTTGCAGGATTTGATGTAGAGTGGTTTAACAGAAAAGGGTGAGACAGAACGCCCTTTCTGAAATTAGACACAAAATCAAACAAGACTCAACGTAAAAATCCTTTCCACTGTACCTAAACTAAGAGCCACATACTATGTAGAGGGACCCACATTCTTCTTCTTGGCATTAACATCCTCTGATGGTACTGAGGAAATAATTTTTTCAATTTATTCATGTAGTCCAGCCCAAAGACTAGTTCCACAATTACAAAACCTACACTGAATTTGAGAAGCAGATATGCTTTTACTTCCACATTCTTCACCTGCATGATGGAAATGTGACAATGTCGGACTTGCTTGTTTCCAAACACTTCATGGGAATATTAATTCCTTCAGCTCGTTAACTGTATGCAGTGTTGTGTTCTCATTCTATCAGTTCTACACAAAAAACCTTAAAATATCACTTTTTCGGTTTTTAAGCCCCATCTCATTTTCTGTATTAATATAATTTCTACAGATACAGACAGAAACAAAGAAAAGGTAAATACTCTTCATCAGGAAAATAGAGAATG
This sequence comes from Origma solitaria, assembly GCA_013397895.1. Taxonomy (NCBI): domain Eukaryota; kingdom Metazoa; phylum Chordata; class Aves; order Passeriformes; family Acanthizidae; genus Origma; species Origma solitaria. The sequence goes on along the minus strand of VZRL01004325.1, from coordinate 635,712 downwards.
ATTTTCTAGAAATAAAACAAGAACAATTAAATGTAGATAAAATTTGTGTTGAATTGTATAATTGCTTAACTATATACAGATCTTTTCAGTAAGAAAAACATACAATACTGACTGTAAATTCTATATTACTCATAAACAAGCTGCAAAATGGGTTTTCCAGCTAATGAGAAATAACCTTCCTTTGTGAAACTAAAAACTATTAATGAAAAACAAGATAATAGAGTTAATTACAGCAATATTTCATGATTATTGATTTAAATTATGATTAGAATGATTTAACTTTCTCCACCCTGCTTCCTTCCTTACCAGGTTCTGCTTTTGCCATTAAAAGTGTGAGGGGCAAAGAAGATATCTTGTCTCCTGGGCTAGAAACAGATCAAAGATATCTGCTAATTTCAGAAGTGAGCTCTTAAACAGATTAAGGGCAAGGTCAGAAGCATGGAGTAATTCAGGTGTGTTACCAGTTCCTGTTTTCTTTCTCTCCATGTCACTTCGGCCAATAGTTGAAAAGACATAGAGTAATGATGAAATGTTGTCATTGTTTGATCTTCTTTTTCATTGCCTTTGTTGTTCATTTCACTCAAACTTCTTGCTATCTTTTAAAATGACTTACGTTTTGGCTGACAGCTCAATCCAGCTCTTAAAAGAAGGGTAGATGTCTGTTGGTATTACAGATATTCACAAAATATTTCATCCTACTCTGTGAAGAATTCAAAGATTATTTTTCTTTACTGCTGGAAGCAGTCCACTGAACTTTCCCACTAGCAAGATGATCAGATCCCATCTAAGTAGTTTATGATTTTATTTGTCAGAATTAAATTCACCTTGGATGTGCTTTTTATTCCAGGTAGTGAGTTAGGTCTTAGCCTTCCCCCAGGGTAAACATTCTGTCCTGACTTCTATTCAACATGCAGTGGCTAACAACTAGCAGAAGAATGTGAATAGAGTAAACCAAACTGCAGGTTTTTTAATAGGCATTGTGTTTGTGCAGACACTCAGCGTGGTGTCCACCAGCCTCTGTAATAATCAGCAATGCCAGGCCTGTGGATCAAAGATAACAGCTGGATGCATTCCAGGCACCTGTAATTACTCAGATCTGTGGCTACAGAGAAGTAGATGTTTTCCCAAGGAATGACTGTGAAGTGTTGCAAATAGCGCAGCCTCTGGTTAAGTGGAGACATTTGCAGATGTGGCAGTTCGCAGAACAGCTTGGGAAAAGAGAGAGCTGGGCCCTTCACGTGTCAGTCCCACGCACACCCCCTCCAGCACGGTCACAGTGGATGCCCCTGTGTGAGCGTTTGGGTTTGAGTCAGATGTGCAGCTTGGAAGTGGATGTCCTGCTCATCCGCACGTGCTCTGGTTCACAGCTCCTGGACAGCACGTTTGCTCAAGGAGTTGTTGATTAGTTGCAAAGAGGGAGGGGGGTGAGCTGAGAAGCGGTGTCTTGAGAGGGAAGGGGGGTGAGTGAAGAAACTGTGTCGTAAGAGCTTATTTTTACCTCTGATTTATCCTCCCACTCTGTTAGGTTCATAAATCACTTTGCAACTTTAAGTTTTCGTGTCTGCTCTGCCCTGTCTGTGCATCCTCCTTTACCAGGGATTTATCTCAACCCATGAGTCCGGTGTGTTTGTGTTTGTTTTTCCCTCTCCTCTGCATAGCTGCAGCAGGAGAGAGCATAGGGAGCAGACGCCGTAGGTGCCTGGCACTTAGCCAGGGTCAAACCCATGGCAGTGGGAAGGAGCAGCCCCAGGTGGCAGCTCTGGCAGCGCAATGGCCATGGGGCACTCACTCAAGTGCTGATCTGGGGTAGCCCTGCCCCGAAATGCCTTTAGCATGGCAGCGTGGGTAAGAGCCTCTGCCATTTCCCCTTCCATTTCACAGCAAAGTGAAAATACCAGGGGTTATTTGATCTCAGGAGACTTTTCTCAGCAAACTTCAGTTTGCTCTTCCCCTGCATTGATTACGGAAGTAGATATGCACTTAATATTATAACACACATTTAATTTCTCAGAGTGAAATGGTACTGTACACCATTATTGACTGTGTGCTATTTGGGCACTTTGCCCTTAGCTAGCTATTTCTTTTCTGAGCTAGAGGCCCATTAAAAATCTTCGCTGCAGCTAAGATGTGGTGTTAACCCACAACATCGACTTCATGCACATTGGTTTACAATGGTTGCTGTGTAACTGTGCAGACGTAAAGCACTGCTGTTTCAACCTGTGCCTGTTGTACCATGTTGTGAGCAGTGAGAGCAATTAATCCACCCTACATTTTCCCTTGCCTCTCTATTTGACACTTAAGTACATCTACCAGACAGGTGGATTTAAAAATATTTAAATAATATTTATCTATAGATATTCTTACAGAACTCCTCTGTAGGGCAAGCATAGGGAAATATTTTTAAACGTTCTTGAATATGCTCAAGATCATGATGTAAATTCTGTGTCACTGACCCCATTGTATATTTTGGATTTACTTTTTTTCTCTTGAATCAGAGGTTACAAACTACAAAGGAAGACCAGTACTGATTTCAATTTTAAACTCCAGTTACATTAACAATACACCACCCACACAAATTGTCATCTGATCCCACATACAGCCATGTACATTTCAGTAGTTTGGCTTCAAAATACATCAAAGAAGCTCTTGTTTCTATTTGCCTTTTTCTTTTAGTGCCCAGAGGACTTGTTATTTTCATTACGTGCTTAATTCTCCACTGTGTCATGTCCCTTGGGTACCTAACTCTCAAGAAGTTTTAGCTATACAGAACTCCTAGCTGTGGATAAAAACTGTAAATATGTTAAACATTTGATTGTGTTGCCATTATGTGTGCAATAGACCCTGAGTACAACACAAGTAACTGTTGTAAAGCACATTATTCTAGATAAGTTCAACTGTGATGGCAATTCAGTCAGACCTTAAATCATACTGACACAAGGCCAGTTATCCATAACATTGCTTTAAATTAATTTTTAAATACAGAATGGATAGTTGGGTGGACAAGCTGAAGAGTTAGTGCTTTAGTTTTATGAAATGTACTTGCAATTGAGAAATATAACAACGGTGATTATAATCTCAACTACAAAATAATGGTCTATATGATTTTGCTTTTTACAAAGAACTAGTAAATTGTTGTATCTTGTTTGTCAAATCCTGGTGCTGATAACACCAATATCGTGGGTTCAATCCCTGTAAGGGCCATTTACTTAAAAATAGGACTCAATGATCCTTGTGAGTACCTTCCAACTCAGAATATTCTGTGATTCTCTATTTGATTTCACAGGATTACTAAATTATTTCTGTCCTAAATTTCAATAATTTAATGCATTAAAAATAAAAACTGAAAAATAGATGATTGCTTTATATTAAAATGTAACACCTTTTATGTATTCAGAAAAAAAATACAACAAATATGTTCTTCCTGTAAAGACAGAGGATAAGACAACAAGCACACAAATGCTACAGGTTGTATCTTAGCTTTTGTTTGATTTTGTCTACTTTCACATTTTCAGTTCTCTGGAGCAATTTACCGGATTAAAGGTAATAGATTTTGAATAGAGATAATGTGATTCAACAGTTTTGTCTGAAATTTTGAATGGAAATTTATTTTTAAATTGCATTTTATCCTAAAGCTGTTAATTTATTTTTTTATATTAAACCATCCTGCTCCCAAATGCTTTGGTTTTTATTTATGAAATTAAAAATGTCTGAATACTTCAGCATAATATCCATATAAATAATGCTTTAAAAGGAATAAAAGCAATTCTATAATTAAAATTATTCATGCCCAGTCATACAAAAACAAGTCAAGACTGTTTACGAAGGAAACAAATTTTTGTGTCTCTTGTTAAACGTCTAGGTATAAAATGTGCACATTCTCCCATATTTTTTAGAAAAAAAAATCAAGGCACATGCATGTTTTCCCAGAAGAAACAAAGTATGGGGTCCTAAGTCAAGATACTGATATAAATTGTATTGTTCCATTTCTTGACTAATTTACCCTCCTTAGAACTGGTTTGAGGTATAAATGTGAACACATCTGTGTACATGCATTGTATCCATGGCTCTGGCCTCTAATTTGTGATAGCAATAGAAATTTATGGTCTTAAAAGTTAATTTTTATGAAACAAAATTACTTGATTTTATTCTTTATAACAGCTACCTATATCTGCATTTATATCTGTATGTGTACCCATAATTATATCTATATCTGTATGTGTATCTATCTCTATCTCTATCTTTATCTCTATCTATATCTATATCTATATCTATATCTATATCTATACCTATATCATCCATATAATCTATATCTGTATCTATATATCTATATCTATGTCTGTATATCTATAGGTACGTCTACATGTATATCTGTATCTGAACCTGGCAATGCAAACTCTATATTTGATGGATACATTTATTCAGATATTTTTGTAAATGAACTTTTTTCACTCTTCAAAGTATAGTAAATGCAGGGAACAAGACTAAGCCCAAGTTTCAAGCCCTCATTTTAAGTATTTTAGTGCCCCCCAAAAAGTCATCATAGTAATATTAAACTGAGTCAGAGAAATTATTTCATGCTTCTTTTGCATCCGTCATTAAGAATTTTTAGTTTAACCTTATTTTCACCTTTTTGTGTTTTCTATAATCAGCCATTATGGGACCCTTCAAAATTTTTGAAACTGTGGTTAGTTCTCAACAGCGTAACACAAATTTCACGCATGTATTTAGTGACACAAGAGGAAGAGTCACCAGATGTTCCTTTAAAAATAACAATCTCAAGAACACATGATCAATAGGAACACTGCAGGGAGAGCAGCGCAGCACCTGCTTGGCAGGCTGAAAAAGCCACTCCTGTTCTGAGCTGCACGCTCTCTTTGCTGTCAGGTCATTTTGCTCTCCAAGAAGGTGCTTCTAACAATGAGCAGCTCTGTGCAAACACTTCCTGACAGCCCCTGTGAGGCCGTGCCCAGGCTATCAGCCCTGACACAGCAACAATCCATCTCACAGCTCTGGCAAACCTGCCTGGTGTGGAAATGAGAACATGACAATCAGCCTGGCGGGTGATTGACATCCCAAAGAGGCCAAGAGGGTGAGGAAACACAAAGCTAATGGGAGACTGCAGTTACCCCCATGTAGTCTGAACAGATGTCCTATCAGCGAGCTGAGAGTAAACCCTCAGATACCACAAGTGACTGCTTTGAGGAGTAGTTTGGTAGTGTCAGCAGGAGAAGCAGCACCTCAGCTGGTCCTGAGAGCAAAGATTTGTTCGTGATGTTACTGCACAAAGTCACTGGGACACCACAGGGGACTTGCACTTGGTATTCTTTGCAGGATCTACAAAGGCAAAATGTATTATCTTGTCTCAAATTTGCACAAAAATGAGATTTTTAAAACAGAGGATAGAAAAGAAATATTTGTAAGTGACACAAGCAATTGACATCCACCATAATGGAGACACAGAGGCAACTTGTACCACCTCCCCCCCACCAAAAAACCCCAAACCCTTTAGAAATCCTGTGAGAAATCCACATACCTAAACAGGGCAGGTAATGAAGTACTGAAATGCACAAAATAGAAGGAATTGGGAGTTTAAAACATAAAATTATTTGGCACATGGACGTGGTCAAAATAATGAGGAAGAGTCAGCCAAAGTTTGTAAAGAGAAGCCACACCTCACATAACACTGAAGGTCTCTCAAGGAATCAAAATCGATGTTCACAGGGATGCTGAAGTTCTGGCACCACAGGCACTTAAAAGAATCAGCCTGTCATAAAACAAGGAAGTGGGATTGCACACAGTTAAAAGGTAGGAAACTAAAGGTCAGAATATATGCTCAGTTTTCATGGAGACAGAATGAGTGCTTGGAAGTCCTCCTTCATACAATATGAACCTTCTTCAACACAGTATTGTGCAGAACAAAAATCTTTGTGAGTTCGAAAGTGGTTAGAACATTTAGATCTACTTGTGATTTGATCTAAATACTTCTTGTTTTAGAAAAAGTAAATAAATAAATTAAACAAAACTGTATCAAAATCCCCTGTCTTCACACGGGTGGGACTTTTGAGTTTCTGTAACCATATATTTGGGATATATATTTCAGGGAAGTGCAGTATATGGAGATTGTTTACCTACTGTTGGCATGATATTTGGAGAATCTTAAATTCTCAGTTAAAAAGAGAAGAACTAAAAAAGAAGCTTATAATTATCTTTTTCTTAATATGCTTGTGAATTCTTTGTGGGCTTCAATCAATGCTTGTCTTTACCCAACAGTCAAATCCAAGATAAAATAAGGAGGAAGTCTTATCTTCCTTTAACCATCAAAACTGCTGATTAAGTTTCTGCCTGTCTGTGAGCTCAGAAGCAGTGCTCAACTTGGCAAAAAATCATAATTTTTTCTTGAGAATTAATACACAACTAGTTTTTAATATCACTGATATTCCATGCTCTTCAAAGGAAGCAGTAGAGGAAAAGTAAGGACTTATGAAAAAAAGGAAATTAAAGGTTCAGATGTTTGGCAAAGTGTAACCAAGGAGACTCAGCTGTGGTCAGAATAAATGTACTGAAATTAGAGGGATCAGGGGATAGATTGCACTTCGGGAGCAAAATATTCTCTTTATTTATTTTTTTGATCCATCAAGATGAATGACGAACAGCATTCAAGAAGTAGAAGGATTTTTTTAAAATATCTTGCTTGCTGTTTTTTCTAGGAAGAGAGAGGAAACGGAATGTGCAGAAACAAGAGAATCATGGCATGCGATATACTGAGAACAAGGAGTTTAATTTTCTCTCACTTTTTCTAGGTGCCTAAATCAGTTGCATCAATATTTAGAATTAAAGTAATATTCTGAGTCCTAAATAGGTTATTGCCTATTTTTCAGGTCTCAGAAATAAGGATCTGAGGGAAAAAATTTAAACATGTTTAATGTGATGAATGTTGAAAAATGTCTGAAGCCCCTGAATTGTTTGCACAGAGTCAATATCACTAAGGCATAGCAGCACATAGAAGATTTATGGGACTGTAATAGAAAATTAAACCAAAATTGATTCAACAAATTACTGCATATAAGAACAAGCTGAATAATTTAAAAAATCAATATGAATAATTTGAGTAACTGGGGAGTACAGAAGAAAATTGTTGCATAGGTTAATGTTTATTGCACATCCATTTTGTGACTATCTTGAAGCAACTGTTATTGAATTAAAATATGAATATGTGATATTTTGAAGAGTGTGACAGGATAAAGTGTAAGAAACAAAGACAGATAGTTTCCAAAAGGCTGAGAACTGTGCTATACAGTGCTAATATCTGGACTACATTTTTGAGGAGGATCATATACAAATTATGTACCTTTCATGCTGCTTCTGTGCAATAAGAGAAACATTGTAAATGCAAACTTTAAAAAGTCCGGGGATGTAAGGTCATTCGAATTTAAAAATTATTGGACTCCATGCGGGCATTAGCATAATTTTAGCAACAAAAATGTAAAAAAAAATTCTGACAATCAGTGCATTTATTAATTTATTTCTTATGGAGCAATTGAATTTTTAAAGTACTTTAGGATCCAGCTGCAGAATGGGTAAAAACAACAGAATGGGACCCATTTTATAAATATATGAAAACTATAAAAATAATATTTTTTGAAAGTGGCTTTGTTTTCTGAAAAGATAGCTATAATGTTTAAGAAGAAATTAAAATTGTTTAGGATTTTAGAAAAGATACAAAAAATACATTTTGCCATCGTAAAGTACTACATGGGCTCTAACTGCAAGTTGCCAGATGATTGCTTCTATTTTCTAATCTTTATTCTTTAGGATTATCTAAGGGCCACTTAGGAAGGAGTGATACAGCTTATGCACACACCGACTAACATAAATAATTTTGTTATTTTTGTACTCTTGATCAGTCAATTCAGGGTGTTTTGTATCTCCTGAACTTAAAGGCTTATATTGTCCCTTTTGTGCCCCTTCCAGAGAGAAGGGAAAATCAAGTCAAATCATCATTCTCACTTTTTAATTTTTCTGTGGGGGTAACTACATGGAATTTGTGTGCACTGTGTTTTTAATGCTAGGGAAAACCAAAGAAAATAATTAGGAGGTTTTATAGCACCATAATTTATTGATGAACATTCATTATGAATTCCTGAAGGGGAAGAAAAAGGTGTCTCACTGTCGTGCGTGAACTCTTTAACTTTCTGATTTAGTAAAAAAAAGTCTATCCCTCTTTCACAAAAAAAATTTAATTCCGTTCTTCAGAACTACATCATACTGAGGAAAAATCGGGATGCAACACAGAAATGTAGAGCAAATAGAATTAAAGAGATGGTGCACAAGGAAAGAGAGGTCCGTGCTGTCTTTGGAGAGAGGCGCTGAGGCTGCTGTGCTGAGCACCCCATGTGTGCCTGTGTGGCAGGACGTCCCCCCCATCCCTCTCTCCATGGCTGATGCATCAATAACTCAGATTGAGTCTAAAGCCCACCAAGAAGTTATCTCTTGGTGCCTGACAGTCTGAGACCTCCAGCCTTGAATCCACATCTTGGTATGGGGAGAGGATGTGGAACAAGATCAAAGAAATGAGTATGTGACCGAAAGACACAATTTTACACTAGAAAAGACACAAAATAGCACAGAGGTAGAAGTTTTTCTACCTGGACACTGGGGCATGATAAAGCTTCTCCCCAGAGTCTGGACGCAGCTCTGTGGTAGCTTCCTGAGGATTGAGTGAGGATTCTAATTTCACCAAATTGGAGTTTGGTAAGATACATTGGTTTCCTGAACTGTATTTTTCTTTGCTAGCAATAAAAATAGGTACTTTTTACACACGGCATTTTAGCTATTCATAGTCTTGCCAAATAGGTACCTTTCACGTGCTGCATTTTTAGCCATTTGTAGTTTTGCAGTTGTTCTGTGTAGGATGTAGTTTTGTCCCAAATCTAATGTCTGTTATTTGCTGTGTCTAATAAATGATAATTTATGTTATATTAGACCTAATCAGCCATTATTAAAGATCCTGCGAAGGAGACCGGGTCTTGGGGTGCTGGCCACCCCAAAAAGAGCTCCTGCCAGCTGCCAAAGGCCAGGGCAAAGGCAGAGATTCATCTAAGCTCCTGTCCCCATTCGTAACCGAAGGGTTTCCCAACCTGCAGGGGGGAGCAGAAGTGAACGACTGGAGGCCCCTAGGCATGAGGCAGTATGTTTAGAAGGTCATTTTCACAGTATCAGGAACAAATTAAAAATACAAAGAATTAAAAGGTGGACAGCTGAATCCACAGCTTTCTAGCTTTTTTTTTTTTTTTCCCCTTCCTCCCCCCCTTTTTTTTTTATAATGTCTAAATGAAATTCTGTAAAGACTACTTTGAAGGGAAGACAGCATAGAAACCTTGTTTTTCCATAGAAACATGGCTCAATTTGGGATCTATAATTCAAGATACTCCCTGAACATGGTGGCAGACTATGGAGTAGGCAAAAATAATATCATTTAATAACATTTATCTCCCTGAAAGTCCTTTCACAAGGATCGTTTTCCCCTGCAACTTGGCCAATTTCAACTCCTTTTCCCTTTCAGGTCTACCATGCAGGAACAAGAAAAGAAATGCATTGAGAAGGGGGATAGAGTAGGTTTTTTTGAAAATTGAAGCTTTTGATGTCATTGCACAAGAGTTATATAATCAGGTTCTCCCAATGGCAAGCACTCAGGAAGAGGTTGCATTCTGCAGGCATTCTTGCTTCAAAACCAACCAGGAACGGACATTAATTTATTATTGCATTACTAAAGCTAGGCTAAAGGTCATGAAAGAAAGCAATAAAAGGAAGGACCATCACAAACAAGACTGAAATGTACCATATGCCTTTTTTAATTAATCACCACAAAGTGCCACATGAGCAGCTTTATAAAGTACTGTATAATACTACTGTTTCACAGGAGGTACAAGGTGCATTTCAGCTGCGAGTTAATTTTATTGCTTTTATTCTGTCTCATTAATATTCATTTATTGCAGGTTTCTTTGTGGACATAAATGACCTTGAAGGGAGTATGTAATTTCAAACATACATAAATTTGCTGATAATGCTAAATTGGACTGGACTGGTAAATAGAAGAGAGAGAAAACCATTCGAAAATTATTGGATTGGATAAGCTTGGAGGCTGATAAAATAGCTCATTCAGTTTAGCAGGAAAACGTGTAAGATAATGAAATGGGGCACTAGAAACAATCATAGTTTCTTTGGGCTAAAATCATACAATCTTCAGGATTTGGAACAAACAGACAATTAGCTTGAGATTGATGGTAATTAAGACTGTACCCTTGCAATTTTACATGCATACTTTCAAGTCTCTTCAGTTCTTCTGAAAATAATTGAGAAACAGGAGTCAAAATCGTCTCTCACAAACGAGACTGAAAATGATGTATGAACAGAAAGTATGAACACAAAAACATTGTGTTTTCTCTTACCCATTAAAGCAATTTCCAGACTCATTTGAAACTGTGCAATCTCTTCCAGCACTACCAAGAGATTGGCTTGCTCTCAAAACAGCATGAAGGGCTTGATCCCTCAAAGATGATTAAATAGCCCAATCTAGCAAAAGGAAGGAATATTTCTAGCGTCCTCATCAGAATTTCTGTGGCACTCCTGACTCTACAGGCTGTATGTTTGGCAGTAAAATCCACCGTGCCTGGCAATGGTTGCTATTTATGTTGCAGCTCTTAGGAATCCTAGACATGAACCAGGTCTTGCTCTGCTGTTCACAACATATGTACCTGCACCAGCTACAAATGACCTATTGAAGAATATTTGATTTATACACGCGGCTTTCAATGACAAAGAAGGTCTGAGGACAGCTCGTTTGTTTAACAAACATGAGGAAATGGAGCTGCCATTCAGCTGGCGTGTCTGTCTCCCACAGCAAGGACAAGAGGGTTAAAAGAATTCCTCCGCCTCCAAGCCCATTTTCCCAGCCGCAGGCTTTCCCTCCCTTGTCCGGGCCCTGGGCTCAGAAATGCCTGGAATGCCTCAGCTCCCCAGCCCAGCAGCAAAGTGTTCTCTTGTTTTCCTGCAGCTCAGGTGCCCCAGCTGGCGTGGCAGGAGAGCAGGTGCAGTGCAGAGCAGAGAGCAGCAAGGGCTGGGAAATGGATCCTTCGTGCCCCAAACAGCACAGGTGTCGCACAGCATTGGAGAATGCACCACAGTGTTGCATTTCCCAGTAAAAAACAGACCCTTTCTAATACAAAGGAGTCAAGTATTAGTGCTCCTGTTGGGCTGTTCGCAAGCCGTATTTAAATTGTCAAGTAAAACAAAACATTTGACCCATTTCTTTTCATCTGTGACAGAAACACACAGTTTATCCTTCATGTCTCCTAGCTGCTAACACAAGAGTAGTATAGTCTAGTATAGTCTAGTTTGTATCATTTCAATAAAATAAATGTTCTATGTCACTCAGTGCTATTTAAATCAATTGGAAGAGTTTATTTAAACAAATAGAAATATAAGCTAAGTTTCATTAAAATAATGCATTGAAGTTGTTTAGCTTTTAGTTTATTACCAGGCCAACACTTAAAATATTAGTTGTTACTAATTCTTTTTAAATTCACCCCAGACATAATTTAATTAATTGAAGAAACTAAAATGAGACTTTTTATCTTCTTCTGGTGTTAATGGAAGACAGTCCAGGATATTCTGGTTTATTTAAATACAGTGAAATGTGTTAAAAATAGACAAGATAGGAAATGAATAATTCTGTGGAGAAATATAGGAGCAAAACCAAATTAATCTTTTCTAAAAGAAAAAGAAAAATCCCATGAGTTTTTCATTGTTATCTTTGTGTTTTCTGCGTTTATCTTCGCAGTTGTGTGGTCAGACGTGACTGCTCCATCCTTCATGCCATTCCATGGGGATTCCCACTCTTTTGGACAGCATCAGGACAGGTTGCTTCCATCTGTTGCTCCCTCCCTCCCTGGTGTAAAACATAACTAATAGTACTGACAACATAAGACTAACATTATATAAAGACCAAGAAAGATCCTTTTCCTGACTGATACTACACCTGAAGCACACTCAAATTATCAAGGGGATTTAATTTGTGTATTTGCTTCAAAAGTTGGGTAAGCTAAGGTGGGTGATAAAGGTGGGTAAGAAGGCACCCGTCCCATTTTATCTGCCAGGGGGTTTTTTGATGCTGGACAGCAAACTGGAGGTGAGCAGCTTTTGGTGAATGGAGCCAGTGCATTCTTTGACCTGATCCTGAAAAATAACTGACCCAGCACACCTTCTCTAATGGAATTGGCTGTAACTCCATAGGAAAGGAGCACACAAGCTTTTAATTCTTGTGCTTAGTGCAGAAAATTCAGGAAAATTGCTTTTCATCCTCAGAACAGAGAGCAATATTTATAGCCCAACCAGACTGCCTGAAATTGTGGGACTCTGCAGCAGGGAGGTGATGCCCCCCAACCCCATGGAGAACAACTCGGGACTATCCATGGGGACCCGTGGAAATGATGGATGAACTTGCACTAGTGACAGACAAAAAGAGAAAGAAACAACGAAGGAGAGGTGAAAGGGTAAGTCTTTGCAAAATGGTTTTTTATCTGGATGCATTCTTCAGGATACATTTCAGCTTGATTGGCTTCACCATGCACACTGATATTTACTAGATGAACACAGGAGTCCAGGACACAGATTTGCTGTGGCAGGGGTTCAGAGACGTGTGAATCCAGGTGAAGTGCTCTTTTATAATTTAAGATTTTGCCTGAATGCACAATTTAACTGAGACAACCAGACTTGCTACATGGTGACCTGCCACAGGTTTTGCATATCTGCTTGTGGGCCTGATGAACTGGCTACAAAAATAAGACGAACAAGCAAAAATGTATAGAATGGATTTGCAAGTGGCTCAAGTTTAAAACACATTGAGATATGGACCTTAATGCATTGGCAGCTTTATTTATACGCAAGGAAATGTTGAGAAAGGTGTTGAGAAAACATCTTTACAGATTCCTAAGAAACATTAAAAGAAGGGAACAAAAATACATTTTGAAATTCAAAGCACTTCTAAATTTAAAAAAATTATGTACTTTTCCAAGAGATAGCGTGAGTCTTAGTATAAAACTGGAATAATCTGAATTGAGTGTTTGGTGCCACTTTCTCACAAAACAATAATAAAATAACAGTGTATTTAAAAAAAAAATGCAGGTATCCTTCTTGAATTTGAAGAATAATAATGTATCTGACTGTGAAATAAAAAGTTTAGTTCAGGGCAATGTTAATTTCATGATGATTCATTTTACTCATTTTCATACTTTTTTTTTACCATAAAATTTAAATTTTATTTTTACCATAAAATTTGAAATAAACACTTGACATTTTTATTGTATTTTATTTTATTTGAACATTTGTTTATGAAATAAACTGAACATGTCAAATATTGAAACAAAAAGTACTCAAATAAATATTTGGCATGTTTATTTTGTTTCATTCCATAAATAAATCGTCAAGCAAGATATATGTTAATTTAAACCAGAAGATCAAGGAAAATGCCACAAAAAATTATATAAAAGTCAAATCAAAAATGATAAATCTTCAATATTGAGCAGCCAGCAGCTGCCGCACACTAACCCTTGTCTTCTCACACTGGCAACTCTTGATGGCAGAGGCCCAGTTATATCACATCCCTCAGGAACAGGCAGCAGCACTGACCCTATAAGGTCAGGGTAAGCATGGGATGATCCAAGACTATCTGAGTAATTCCCAGCACAGGAACTATTCTGGGCCATGCTTTTTGATTGACATGTCCTGGTGCGGACAGGCTGCAGGGAGCAGGGAAAGGGTGGCTGGAGCTGTGGGAGCCTCCCTGTGCTGATGTGCTGAGCATCTTTTGACCCAAACATCTCAATGGGGCTGAGGGAGGATGGCTGCAAAGTGGGACATGGTTTACAGAAAATATAGGTGTGCTGGCTTGCATCATTGACGATGATTTTGCGTCATTCGGCCCACCTGACAGGGCTGTCTGGAAGGTGAGGCAGAGGCTGGGGGTGTGGGAAGCAGCTTTGGGGTTTTTTCTTTTCCTCAGAAAGGAAGGCTGAGTAAGGTGCTGGTTTTGTACACAGTAGCTTTGAGACTGAGCTGAAAAATGAGTAACTACTACAAGGGATCACAGAGAGAGAAAACTGCTGCACTGGATACGTTTCTACACACCATACGAAACAGATAAATTTTCTAACTTGCTTTTCACCTGCAAGCCACTTTCAGAGGTGTACGCAGGCGAGGAACCTTGTGCCATGGATGGAGTGTCCAGTGTCACTCCCCGAGGGCCACCAGGTTAGGAGGGGCCAGAGAGGACAAGGAGTGCATCACTGAGTATGTGCACACACGCAGACACATGAAACACTTGCCAGGGTCATTCTTATGTGGTAGACAAGTTAATCGTGCCAGGTGAGGTGTGGTATCAGGACTCTGCAGGGTGGGCAAGCTCAGCTGAGGAGGTGTCTTTCAGCAGCTGGTGCTTTTGGCTGCTCCAGCTGCTGTGGGAGGCAATGAGAAGCAAAGCTCTCAGAACCTCACTTCTGAAGACCCAGATTTCTTTGTTCTGGGGGAGCCCTGGACAGGAATTCACCACTGAGTCTTATGGATTGGCCAACAGTAGCAGCAGCTTCCATCCATTTCTGTTGTGATCCCACTGGACAACGGAACCTTGGAGTAGGAGAAGAGACTCCTCAACTGCAATCATTCGATTTGCAGGCCTTGCTCATAATTTGGGAGACTCTGCAGTACTTCCCTCTGAAGATCCAGTTTAGCACAGCTCAGTGCAGATACTTGTGCTGACCTGTGATGGATACGCAGTCCTGATCCTGGACTTAGACATAAGCCATCTGAATTTTCTTTTTTCTTTTTTGGGTCTACACACGCTACGAAAGTCTACCACTCCCACTTACCTGAAAATTTCTTGGTAAACAGAAGAATTAGACAGAGCGGAATAGCCTTGATCCTGAGCTAGTTTCTCAGAGATGAAAAGGTCTATCTTCACATGTCCTTCTGTGGTCTACAGATTTTGACAGCCCTGTCTTTGAGCAAGAGACTGCCTTGCAGTGGACTATAAATGCCAAGGTGCTAAAGCACAGCCTGCATGGTGTGAAATCACAGAAGGGATGTGAAGGCAGTCAAAAATGCCAAAATGGTATGGTCTCAGATGGAATACTAAAAGGAAATGTTCCCTGGAAGTTGCTCAGTTATGCCAGTGAATTATTTAGAAAGTGAAATATGTTAATAGAAATATGCCAAATGTGTGCCAGAAAAAATAATAGAAGTTTATTACCACAGACTACAGAATCCAGCTTTCGGGAAATGTTCCTAAAAATACTGGACATGTCCAGGCAAAAAAGGCAAGATAAATCCAATTTGATACTGAATGATATCAAGAGATATAAAAGAACTCTGTGAATAAATTGAAGACTAGTATTACAAGAGTCTCAGAACAGTATGTTATTTTTACACTTAAGAAAATACAGAGTGGATTAACTAGGGCTATTTTAAAACATGGCTTTAGAATGAGAGCTGTGCATAAAAGGGAAACAAATCAAGCACAAAGCTTAAATAAAACAAAGGCTAAATCTGAGCTAATCTGGATGGAGGAGCACCTGACCTCCAGAGTCGAGATGGAAATCAGTGCCTGAATCTCCAAGGAACTTTCCTTCCTGATGACCCTCTTTTCCTCAGCTGAAGAGGAAGTCACATAATTGAATGACCCAGATCATAAGCAGAATCAATTTTTAATGATTTCCAGGATATACTATCTTCATAAGGTTAGCATTTAAGAAAGTTTTAAGTGTATTTTGCTGTCTCTGACACATTTCCTAGTATTGTAACATTTATGACAACTATAGGTGTAACCATTATTGGTTTTGCTGTAGCCTACAGAAACTAGGTTAAGCTGCTGATAAGGAAAAGAAAGTGTTAAGCATCAGCATTTATGCACTCCTAATTGGATTTATCCTAATTGTATGTATCTCTTGCTGTTCAATAACCATTGCTCCATCATTCTTCCACTCACTTCAGACAATACTTCTCTTTCCTATTAGGAGAGAAAAGGCCTAACCAAACCGAAACTCTTATTATATACATGATAGATGTCTGACTTGGCCTACATAACTCATGTCTTGTTTAGTGCTAAAGTAGGGCACAGCTAAAGAGAGAAGAGAATTAGACAACAAATGGAATAAATGTCTGAAAAGAAGTTCCACTGAAAAATTCCCATGCACTTCTTTGGATTTTGAACCAGATTCTGGAAAAAAACGTGGTCATGGAGATATATTTGACAGAACTGACTTCTAAGATGAGAAAAAAACCCTAACAAACAAAAAAAATTTTATATTGTCCTTTTTTATGCTAACTCCTGTAGGACCCCTTCATGAGTGAGTTGCTGATCACATCCTTCTAGGACTGCTGTTGAAAAGGACCCTGGAAATTGTCTGAGTGACTCAGGCTGGCCACACTAGTATAGCTATCACTGCCAGTGATGGTGTACACAAGAAGCTTACTTTGGTAAAATTAAAGAAATTCATACCTTTTGTATCCAGTTTGATGTTACTGATTTTTTTCCTAAAGCATGAGTTTTTACATTTAATAAGTTATGTCATACATTTCAAGAAATGAGATAGCTTATTCTGTGAATGCATGATGATACGACCACTCATAAAAAACAACAAAAAAAATTACTCCTCCACAATTTTAAAGTAATAGCTAAAATTAATTCTATCTATCCATTTTTTGTCACCCATAATAAATTCAAGAAAATATATTCATCATAAACAAGAGTACAAATACTGTTAGCAAGAATGTAGTTTAAAGAAAACCTCAATCCTAAATCCTTCCTTGTTTCCAGTTTGTTATTCAGTCAAAGAGATTAAAATAGGAGGCAAGTAGCAGATTTCTATGTTAGTGGATCAAGCAGTCAAGTACTCAAGTACCTGCATATTTACTTCAGACTTATGAGATCTGATGGAGGGTTATGTTTCTTTGACATCTGTCTGTGGAAGTCCTGCTTACTTACAAAGCACTGAATGGGCCTTTCTTTATTATCTACTCCCTTGGTAAATGGTACTTGATGACTGAACAAAAAAGAAAAACAGATTATTAAGATAAAGTAAAATCATTAAGCACAAGCAAGAAAACATACAAGAGTAACACAGGTCAATGCAGTATGCTAAGATATTATTTATCATGTTATAAAGTTAGTGCATTTTGGATCACAGCCAAAGGTCTGAATTGCAAGACAGTGCCATTTCTGCTGACCTTTTGAAGCACAGCGTAGCTTTCAGAATTCAGAAGTAAGAGAGTTTAATATCAATACTGAATAATTCTGTTACAGTGAAGGCACAGGTATTGTAGATTGTCGTTTGCCTCTGAACGTGAATGTGATACAGTCGTCTGTTTCTACAGCCTCTTCAAACCTTAAAAAATAGTGCATTCTTACTTACTATACCAATTTCCTCGAGACTTTTGCTGATTCAAAACACTAACCTTTTAGAAAGATAGTTATGCTAATTCATACATCTCTGTAAGCTTCCTTAAACATTGAAATAAAATAAAGAGATAAATAAGTTTGCTTTTAACAGAAGGATTTTTATCAAGGCAAACTCACCAGCTGTTTAGGTTCATCAGACAGTGTGATTTATCTATCTTTCTCCCAGATGAATGTTGCAAAGCAAATGAAAAAATTAAGGAAAATTATCAATAACCTATCAGTTTCATCTTTTCCCTTCTGTCGTATGAATTTTAGTGCTGGTGAAAAGTGGAAAGAATATAAAAGAATCATATTCTTTTTCTGAGAGAGGTCGGTTTTCCAGTGCTGCTTGGATCATGCACATCTGCTTCTGTGTAAGAAAAGCTTGTCTACCATCTAGGAGATTTTATAAGCAGGCACAATGAAGACAGTACAGGTCTTCTAATAAGGTGTAATAAGAGCAGGTAGAAAAAGACTATGGCAAAATATATGGAAAGCAAAGGATGCAGTAACCCATGGATTGTCTTTTCTCTGTATTTTAGACTTGGCACATTGTATAGCACAGCACCACAAAATCTGCCAGAGCGCTTGGGCAAAATTCCAAGAAATCTGTCTGGTTTTACTCTTTTTAGTGCCGTTTTTCTTTCTTAACATGACTTGCTGCTAGTAACATGAATGCTATACTCACTGTATTGGTGGAACTACCTAATATATACTGAGAGGGTGGGAGCTGCTTTTTCTTGCAGAATGACAGCATCAGGAAGGCAATCAGCATTTTCAGAGGCTTTCACCTGAGTCAGTGCAGGTTGTGGTGTGCTTCTTTGAAAGACATAAGGCAGGCTAAACACGCCTTACACCTAGGACAGTCATTATTACAGAAAAAATTCCTCATGCTATTGCGGCAGGATTGCATTGCGTAACAGTTGTGAGACCCAGAGGACACTCTAGCTCCAAGGCTGATAGTGAGAAGTTCAATTCACCTGCTGGTGTTGAGCAACCTGAGATATGCCAATATGTTGCTAAGTGGCCACAGTAAGATTTAAAAGGGTGGTTTGACAGAACGTGAAAACATACAGTGTGAAAAGAAATAATTGCTTTGGAAAAATTGAACATCTCTATGTGTCTTAGTATGAAGAAAATACGATTTTTCTTCTTTTTTTTTTTTTAAAGTAGAATTGTCTAGAAAATATTATTTAAAAAGTGGGCTGTCACAGGAATTGCTTAAAGGCTAGCCTTTACTTCTTGCACAGTTTGGTCAGGTTATCAAGATGTAGGAGACTGGCTTCTGCCAGAATGCTAGACATTCAATGGTCCATGAGGAGCATAATTGCGACTGACAGTACGTTTATTCATGGAAGTTCTTATTATTTTCCGCTGGAATGAGATTATAGGTATACTTCTAGGAAGACTGAAAGCCTGACAAAGAGATTTACATTACATGGACAGAAATATTTTTTTTTCTGTATTGTCAAGTGGCTGCTGTGCTGCAAGCCTGCTGATATTTTGATCAATAGTGCACTCCTGACACGTAAGTCTTTTCCAATGAAAGATGCAAGATCTCTTTGAGTGCTAAAGATCAGTCTTTCCCACTCGGTTTTACAGTGTAACATAACATAACTTCTTAGCAAACATCTCTGCAAAATATGTCTCATTTTTTGACTGCTATCAAGCACCACGTTATCATGAAAATAAATGCCCAGGTTCCAATAAAAAAGTACAAGCAGCTATCATTTTGAGAAGAAGGTGGAGAAAGGATTTTGGAGAAAATAGGCTGTCTATATTCATGAAGCAGCCACTTCTGCATCACATCTACTCAAATTCTCTTTCTTACTGTATCCAGACACATTTCCAAGCATTTAGGTCTTGTTCTCAACATCATTTGCATTAACAGCTTGAACATTTTCTCCCACAGGCACCATTTTAAGGACCTCTCTCAATTCAGATCAGATTGCTGCCCATTATTGCTATCAGGAAGGTATCAGGTTTCCAGTTTAACAGGTTAGTGATGAATACCTGAAAAAGCATATCAGAATAGGAATATTCAGGCTTATGTTTATGCTCTGTAATCCTGGTAAATATGGTGCATTTAATTTCTCTCTAGTTGGCATACACCTTGTCCTGCTGTACCTCTGGGCTTCCCATTCCAACAAAACCATCCACACTATTGTTGATACGGTATGTACATAAAATATAAATGTTTTAAGGAAATAGAAAATTTTTCCCTCAGCACATAACAGCATAAATGTGAGCCAGAATAGGAAACTTTCTCAGAAAGATGTGCTAGGATTTGACAGCTAGGCTCTCTGCTGTGCTTTGCTCCATGAAGAATAATTAAAATATTGTAGTTTCTTCTGCTGGAAGAGCTGTATTGTTGGCTTGCTTTGGGAGAACTGTTTAAACTGTGATATCATTCTCAGTCTGCTTAGGCACTGCATAAATGCAAACAGACTAACAGAGCTCTTTTTTTGTTTGAGGAACAAGTTTGTATTCACTGGTAAATGGATGAGAATTATGTAGAGAACTTTATGCATACAGAGAGATTGTGATAAAAGAATCCGAGTACCATTGAGAAATCTTTGTAAGAATGATCAGACCAATGGTAAACACTAGGAAATATCACTTGGATTCCATAATGTTTAATTCTGCTGAGGCTTTGGGCAAGCGCACCAACCATAATGAGTAAATACATGGTTTTGCTTTGCTTTAATCATAGACAAGCTGCAATATTGCACATTTAAAATAATTCACTGCAGAAATGTAACATAACCATGACATCTAGTCTTGCTGAGCAAAGAGACGTCCGGAAAAACTCCACACAAAGTAACAAAAAATTAATTATTTACAAAATGACTGATAATCTACTTATCTATTTAGACTTTGTTTTTCTACTTGTTGATATCCCCTTCTTCTACATTTGCCATTGTCAACATTAAAGAAAGTAATGGCAAAGCTGTTCTAACCTGTACTTGAATGCATAGCTTTCTAATTGTCAGTAGTTATTAGTTATTGAAATACCTGTTCTTTTACTCTATTTTTGCTAACAACTGGAATTAAGATAGACTATCTAATTTCATTCAGCTTCACTAAGTTTTATAACTTTTGGATAGTTAGACAGATAATTTATAAACTGCATGAGTAGAACAATCCTGAGTGATCAGAACAATTCTATTGTCCAATATGATACTCAGCTTCCTTCAATTTATTGTGGATGCTTTCCAATGTATTGTATTTCTTTCTTTCAAAGAAATAATACAACTCCAGAAAAGATAATGTTGTGTTTATCCATTATGACACTTCGAGTTCAAAATTCACATTGCTTTCCTCTTTGGTCCTGGAGAAGTTGTCTCAAAAAGTTTACACTGCCTAGAGTGTCCTAGCTCCGCAGAGGGAGGATAAATCCAAAAATTATTGATTGTTTTTTTAGTCACACAAATCCAGGGCCCAATAATGAATTTCAGTATTGCATTTTGATTCTAACACACAATCCAGACACATGTGAAACTCATATCACTGGATCCCTGGGTTAAAACTGTAAGTAAATGTACCTTTACTTGCCAATTAAACTGCTTTACAACAAAAGGCATTGTTTCAACATTCATCTTAAACCAATATAAACCTGTGTTCTCTTTCTTCTGCCAGCACCAGCATTTCTGCACTCAAAGGGACAGTTGGATTCAGGAACTCAGCTGGCTCAAAACAGATTATTTGCTGTTTCCTATCAGCTTCACTGGTGGCACTGACCATGCAACATCATGATCTCAAATGCTGCAGCACGAGGCAGATGTTAACGCAGGAGCAGTGCAAACATAAGACTGGCTCTATTAGCATTAGTGACAAATAAAGTAAACTTAAACTGTACCGTTAAAGACCTGAATCCCCACCCTGTGTGAGCTGTGAGTCAGTAAACTCCAATTATCATTCTATTGAAGTTATGTGAAGGTGGAAGGGCTAACCCTTGAAGATCAGTTAACATACTGGTTAGCATTAAAAGCAGTAGAAACAAAACACACAAAAGAAAGCAGGATGTCTTAAAATAATGGGAAAGAGAATTGTTCTGTTGAGAAACATATTATCTAGCCAGAAATTTGCTGCCTCAGCTGAACAGTGAAACCAGTTCTGGAATAAAGCTATCCTTCCTCATCTAAGAAACTGTTTTGAGGCAGTACCCCAACAACCTTTTGTGACAAAAATAAAAAGAGAGGTTCTTCCTTCTAGGTCTGGTTTGAAGTCCAGACTCAGTACTCTCCATCATCCTAAATATAAAAAATATTCAGCAATTGCCACAACTGCCCTCTTTCCTCCACTGAAGATTACTGCTATACTATTAAGCAAATGATAGTAACAGATGATTTAGAGTTTCTTAAAATCATAAGATTTATTAACTTCAGAGTAGTTTTTAAATGTTTACCTTCTGGATTAGTGTTTGTGTAACTGAAGTAACAGTTTTAATCTATTTTGAATCTTAATAAGAATCTTGATTTAAATCCAAAGTTAAATTCTAGAATTATCACTAATTCTATTACTACAAAGTACTCACATTAATAACTGAATTGTCTGCTGTGTAATTTACATCATACAATACCTTCCAAAAAAAGGAAATAATACATTAATGATGATGATGATGATGACTATTATCTAGAGAATTACCATTTATTTTCATCAAGTTATGTGTTCACATTCTAGATATCAAAAAATATCATCAATAGCAGAGAGATGGGAGTTCTTCATTTATACGACATCAATAAGTTGCACATCAAATATATAGCAATAGCCACCGTTCACAATATGCACAATTTTAATGAAACTGGAAGCAGAAAAATACTCTATGGAACACCATAATTCAGTCTTGGTGTTTTTTCTTTACAGTTCAAATGCGTAAATGTGAATATTATCTTAATCAACAATTCTATCACAAACCTCCAATACCTTCCAAAGTATTCTCATTCAATCTTGTAGAAGCTGTTGAAGGTATTTTCTCTCACTGTAGGTATATAATTAAATTATTTCTTTTCCACTTGATAGGCATCAAAATAAAGCTTTACCTGAAGGGGAGCAAGGGGTTTAAAGGCCTCTGAAAGTACAGCAGGCATGAACCACTGGAAACACTGCACCACCCAGAGTTTTCTAGCACCTATCTGATCTGAAGTCTCATTTGCCAGACCTTTATCATACAAGCCATGCTCTTGTACGAGCACAGCCTCATTAAAGCACTCCACAAGCTCCTCATAAAAATGTTTTAATTTACTTTTCTTCATTTCAAGGTTCTGAGCCCATGCTTGATCATTTTAAACCTCTGTTATCCAGCTGTCGCACCTTTCTTCTTCTTCCCAGCCCACCTGGTCTATATATTCATTCTCATCTGCTCCTTTTCAGTTGTTGCACTGCTTTAAGGACAAGCTTTTTCACGTCCATTTTCTCTGTCTCTGAAAGCTTCGTAGTTTCTGCTGGTGACTTCTAGCAATCAAATAAAGAAAGCTATGAAATACAAAATCAACAGGAAGAACCTCAAAACGGATTCCCTTTCTGAAAGGGAAACCTTGGTCCTAATAATTGCAAAGTAAAAGATTCGTATCTTCAGCATGTGAATTCAATGGAGGGACTTGAATGGCTTCTTTCTGCCAGTGATGACAACAATGGGCAGGCAAACTATACCCTTATATACAAATTATACCCAAATTATACCCATATAACCAAATTATATCCATTTCTTACAAATGCAAGAACAAAATGATACAATTCGAATTTCTGCACACCAATCAGACACCTGCATTATTTGTCACCACCACATGGAGAGCCACCAGAGTTTTGTACCTTGCTGAAACTGGTAAGGTGGTCATGGAGCAGACATGGCCATGTTGACAAGCATGTGATTGCTTGTGATGAAGTTTGCATGCTGTGAAGAAAAAGCTGTAGAGGATTGTAGAAGTCAATCCTCTCCCTGTTGCCTCCAGCAGGGAGGAGAATGGGAGATAATTCCCTCCCCTTTGTTGACATATTTTTCCCCACAACAGAAAGAAAGGGATGAAAGGGTTGAGGAGCCAGGAAATCACTGACTGCAGAAAGACAACATCACCAGAAGAAAACCGAAGATACAATGTCAGGATGTTATCATAACTACTTAGTGATTCCTGTTTAAGGCCATTTCATAACAATCTGAGGACCACTTGAGTTGAGGATTGTTGCAGTACTTGATAGCACACATTTCTATGAGTACTTGTTTCCAATAAGCTCTTCTGTGGTGGTGAAGGACACTACACTTAGTAAAAATTTACGTGACAGAGGACAATATTTTCTCAAATATGTCAGCACTGTTTCTTATTTAATGAGGAAAAAATAAAATTCCATAATAAGAACTTTCATGTGTCCTGTCTCTTCTATAACTTTTAAAATCACTAGCAAATATCAATCACATATTACAGAAAAACAATGATAAATAAGTTGTGGTCTTGCAGAATTAATAAAAATGGGCAACCAGGTAGAAGACAGACATCTGATTAATGCCCTTCTGCTGGAGAAGCTTCACAGTTAGCTTAACATTATTAGTTAACTTACTTAAACGTATCTTTTCCCAAGAGAAAAATAGGCTAATAAATGCCACCACTGTGAAAGATGGTGCCTGTCCTTTATTAAATTACTTGAAATAAAAGAAGAAGGATCAGAATGATAGCCTTACTTGTTCTGCTGTCAACAGAACAGCTGCTCTTTCTCCTCCTACTTTTCCATTTTGGCTTTCAAACTAAACCTCTAAAATGCTGTAACTGTGGGACACCATGTTACAAAATTCCTCCTTTGTGCACCTCCCACGGGAATTGTGGGGCCATCTTCACCAGAACTGCATAAATAATGCTGGAATCTTTCCTTGCTTTTCTTTCTAAATTGTGACATGAAATAGTGGAGCAATGCAACCAAGTGTTATGCCTCCCTAAAATGTAGGTCATTTACTGCAAGGGTCCCACGAGCTTGTTGCAGCATTTTCCACATTGTAAAGAAGTTGTTGGTTTGGGGCTTTTGTTTCTTTTTAAGGTAACAACTCAGCATCCTCCAGAGTCCTTGCACAGGGGCACTGCTGCCCAGTAGCCCTTAGCAGGCCATCTGTCTCCTTGCAGCCAGAGTTGGATATACGACAAAGCAGTTGTCCTAGCTTACATGGAAGGTGTAACCAAAACTATGTATTCTATTACCATCTCCATAAGCTGTTAAAAACAGGTGGGGCAGTGTTCTTTATGTTCAGCATGACCCAGCCCTGATAACACCATCGGGGCTATCTCTGCTCATGGGCCATCAAGGGCTCCGGGAGTGACTCATAGGATTACATCAGCCCATTGTGAGATGCCCCACCCAGAGGGGAGGAACTGAACATTCCCACCTGCATATAAAATGAGACTCTGAAACGTTGGACTATCTTTTTCCACTGGATTCCCAGAGGAGAAGAGCTGAAGAGCCACCACTGGACCTCCAGAGATTGATGAGACTTTTCCACAAGATCACCACTTCAACAAGAGCACATCCATCACTCCAACGGGACTGCAGCCATCATTTTAACTGCACTGCTAGCACCACCCTAACAGGGTGGTAGGTTGTATTCTGGCCTTGTCTACTTAAACTGTTGTTTCTGTATTATTGCCTCATTCTAAATATTAGTAAAGAACTTTTATTCCTTTTTCCATATCTTTGCCTGAAAGCACTTGATTCCAAAGTTATAATAATTCGGAGGGAGGGGAGGTTCACATTCTCTGTTCTAAGGAAGGTTTCCACCTTCCTTAGCAGACACCTGTCTTTCAAACCAAGACACCAGTTAAAACTCAAAAACAGGCTGGTGCAAGGAAGTTGCCGGGTACGCCACAAAGTAATGGGCATTGTTACTGTTTTGTAATATATTACAGTATCCTCATCTTGATAAAGTTAATTACTTCTCTATATTAATGTTCAGGTATCCACTGCTTTATAGGGCACACACACATGCTACACACACACATTTACTGTAAAGGTTTCTGTTGACATCTCAATCAGCTAAGCAGCTTTAAGGCTGCCAATACCTCCTTCAACCCCAAACAGCCCAGAGCAGCAGCCACAGAGAGGGGAAAGCACTTCCTTTCTGCAGGGGGATGCTTGGGGAAGGTGGGAATATGCTGTTTATCCCTTTGCTTAGTGTAATATTGTTAGTTGTTTGGTTAGAATTAATCTTTAGCATGTTTGTGAGATACATGTGTGGGCATCATAAAAGCTAGACATTTTAGGGATTTTTAGATTAACTTAGGAAGACATGAAAGATTAGATTGGTCAGAAGAAATATAGCTAGTGAAATCTGCCATGATGTTTGGCAGCTTTTGACCATTTCTGTTTGTCTTCTCCTTCTAATAATATAATTTTTTAATAGTTGGACTGCCTACACAATTTTTGTTGTTGTTGTTGTCTTCTACAGACCTCACACATTAATGACAATTTTTCACAACCTTTTTGCCTATAGTCAATTGTATCAATGAAGAGAAAAAGGTATTTCTCAAAAGGTAAAGCTGATTTGTAATATTCTTTTCACAATGCGATTTTCAGTTGAATTGGAAAGAGATCAAAGGGAAAAATAAGAGCCAGAATATAATTTGAAAATACACCATATTTTTTTTCCCTGCATGTTGAAGCTTCATCTTCAACAGGCAGGAAGCAACAATAGACATATGCAAATTTTGTTCCATATTGTCAACATTATTCCAGGAAAAGTATGTACGTATATATGCTGTGAAACGTTAGAAATATCTACCATATTCTTAGGGTTGTTTGCATTTGATGTTTCAGTGAATTATCTCTCCGAATAAAGATCTAGGACTTCTGTAGAAATGAACAGCTATTTTCTGTTAAGGTGGGTCATGAAACAGCACATTCCCAAATAACCACATACACTCCAAGGCATCGCTTCAAAACACGGCACAATATTCACTGTCAAATGTAGTTCTGGACCACCCTGGTTGCTCAGGCCATCACTGCGTAATGTGAGGGAGAGCTGTGGATATGTTTGGCTTCTTTCTTAGAGCACATGGTCTCAAACTTTTGGACTCAAAACACGCATAAGAGCAGCAGTGAAGTTCCATAATAATTAGCACATTTTTTATCCCCAAGGTAAATGCTGAAAAAGAGCAAAACATGTCTCTAATACATTTAATCCCCACATAAATGTAGGTGACTGATATTTGATCCGTTCTTTGTACTCTAGAGGCTAAGTCAGATGGTCAAGACTGTATTTTAAGCAAATATATCACAGCAAAACGTAAGTTTGGTTTGACACATTTCTGTTATTACACTTAAAATGATAAAATAGACATTCTGAAGTAGGTACTACTAATTTTACACTTACAACTGACTTTTTAAACAAGTATAGTGTTTGCTGCCCTGTTGAACATTTGTGTTGCTCTTTTCTTTTTAATATTCATCAATTTTAATTAGAAAACGAAACTGATATCTCTATCTAACTTCATACAACATATCTGAGACATTGCTCTTTGCTTTGGTGTTGCTAATGCAGAACTTTATCCCCACCCGTTAGTTGTTGCTTTATTCTCCTTAGACTATATCTGCACTTAAATATTTGCAGTTCCCAGAATGCTTCCCAGGTTGTCGATCATTCTGAGAATAATCAGGATCATGCTATATTCTCTATATTTAATTAAATACTTCCCTCCTGTTACGCTTTCTAGAGATGGAACTTAGTACTTTTGGGGTACTTAAAGATGCAGAAGACTAACTGTATCTGTTTTGGGGGTCCAACCCTAGTATTACATAATATGACTGATGGCTGAATCTCTTAAGAGCTAAATGACTGTGAAAGAGCTGCCCTAAAATAGTCAGAATTTCTTTTCTTATCTCAGACTATGCTTTACTCTTAGAGCCGGTACTGCACTGTTTACAGTAGGAGTTTCTCTGTCTGTGCTTCATCTGTGCTTTGTGCTGAATCAGCTTTTATTTTCTGAATAAAATACACGTTTGGCAGATACATTGTTCAGTTTTTTCTTGTGTACTTATTCTCTTCTTTTTAGGCAATGGCCAAATAGTTAAAGATATGACTGAGTGTACAAATAGAAACCACATATCCAGTAGTATTCAGCAAAGAAAGAAAGCATTCTTTTGCTTTATAAAAATACATTGATACATTGCATAATGACCAGATTAATCGTGAATGAACAGCCTTGTCCAATAATTTTTTTTTTGCTGTTTGGTATTTAACATTTTGATTTGAACATTCCTTGTTATAGAATGGCATATTATTAGTCTGTAATAACTTCAGGAAGCTTTCATAACACACATTCAGCCAGACTTAAAAACATATGGCTTGTCACAGCTTTCTTCTAAGATCTTTGAAGGTAACTTCTTGATTTTTGTCATGCCATGCTCATTGAATTAACACTTGTGGAGCTCTCTGCCCCCTACAATCCAGCTGTCTTGACTCATCTAGGACTTAGGCAGGACTGTTCAGTCCAAAGCTCTCCAACAGAAGAGGGCTTTTCTATATTTGGTGGGCAAGCTGGAAAAAATTAATTCAGTGCTCAAGGAAAACATCCTTTACTCAGGTTAAGACATATGGTTCACAGAAAAGCTTGGAAAAAGTGTCAGCACTTGGCAAGGGGGATCATACACTTCTGAATGGATTGGTAACAATGGTTAGCACTGTTTGTAGAAAAACAAAAGGGTTTCCGTGGGTTAGAAAGAGAGATTTTTGAATCTTCATGGACGTGCATTCTGCACTGTTTTAATCTGTGCTTTTGCAGTTTACTGCAACCTACAATAGATTAATACAGTGATTTACTTAGACTATCAGGATAACGGAGGTAATCAATTGTCAGCTTCTGTGTTAACTTTTCTGCAGACATATAGTTTCAACACTCTGATTTTGAAAGAGAGGCACCACACCACTTTTCCCTCTCTAAATGATGTATTGTTAAACAAAGACATAAACTAAACATGTATTTAAAACAATGCACTCTAAATGCAGCTGGAGGCAAGTTCTGTATGTAAGAGAATATACATATATAAATATATATGAACAAATGCCTTATAAAAATCAAATTTCTGCAGTAGTTCAGTTCTGAAATGCAAGAGGCTTTGCTAATTGCCTGATATTCCACTCTGTTATATAGTGCTTCAAGATCAATATAGATCAGAATTTTTCAAAATCTACACTAGGTCAATGCTGTCTAATCCTTAAGCCATGAGCATTTAAGTTATATACAAAAAACAAGCAAATAAATTCAGCGTAGGTGAAAGCGATGTTTTATTTTCCTTCACTAGTTCCCAATATTTTAGAGAAGAATGACCTGACTGCTTGGAAGGTGGATTGATTTTTGCAGTCTGGAGCCTTACACTTTCAATAAATGCAAACACTGGCAAGTACTGCAGCATGATACTAATAGTAGGCAATGAGGCACTGCTAAACCATTTCCTGGTTGATTTTTCATTTGTATTTAAATAAAAGTGATTGATCTGACATTGAGGATACATCAAAATTAAGTGCTTTTAATATTACATCTTTGTGAAATGTAGGTTATCACATCCGGAACTTGAAAAGCTACTGAAGCAGAAAACACAAAAGGAGTGTATGCTTAGACAAGCTAAATTTCTTGAGAAAATGAAACTAAGAATTGTCCCTCCCTACATCCATTTGTATCAAACCTGATTCCTAAGAACACAAATTCCACTGGTGGAAAAAGCAAAGTAGGGCAGGAAGGATCCAGCACAAGGGCAAAGGAACTGATGAAGGGTCTGGGGCACAGGTCTGATGAGGAGCAGCTGAGGGAGCTGGGGGTGTTTATCCTGGAGAAAAGGAGGCTTAGGGGGACCTTATCACTCTTTACAACTCCCGGAAAGAAGGTTGTGGCCAGGCAGTGGCCAGCCTCTTCTCCCTGGTAACAAGTGATAGGACAAGGGAAAACGGCCTCAAGTTGTGCCAGAGGAGGTTTAGAGTGCATCTAAAGGATAATTTCTTCCCTGAAAGGGTAGTCAGGTATTGGAATAGGCTGTTCAGGGAAGTGGTGGAATTGCAATGCCTGGAAATGTTCAAAAGGCCTGTGGATGTGACATTTGTTCTCTTAGCCACCTGATAACTCACGTCCCTAAGTGGTACACTCTCAGTCGACAGCCACGTCCCCTTGACCTGTGACATGTCCACATGACCTTGTGGAAAGTGCCTCTCCAGCCCTTGTAGCCCCTCTGTAGGTACCGGGAGGTGCTGTAAGGTCTCCCTGGAGCCTTCTCATCTCCACACTGAAGAGTCCCAGCTCTCTCAGCCTGTCTTCACAGGAGAGATGCTCCTGCTCTCTGACCACCTTCGTGGCTGTCCTCTGGATGCTCCAGAAGGTCCATGTCCTTCTTACGGTGGGGGTTGCAGCACTGAATGTTCCAGGTAAGGTCCCATGACAGCCGAGCACAGGGGAACAATCACCTCCCTGGACCTGCTGGCTAGAGTATTGATGGAGCCCAGGACATGTTTGGCTTTCTGGGCCGCAAACTCACATTGCTGGGTTACGACAAGCTTCTCATCCACCAACACCCCAAGTCCTTCTTCCCAGAGCTGCTCTCAAATTGATTTGTCACCCAGCCTTGTGTTTGTGCTTGGCATCGCCCTGACCCCGGTGCAGGACCTTGCGCTTGGCCCTGCTGAACTTCATGAGGTTCACACAGGCTTCTCTCAGGCCTGTCAAGGTCCCTCTGGGTGACGTCCCCTCCCTCCAGTGTGCCCACCACACCACACAGCTTGGCGTTGTCAGCACATTTGCTGGGAGGGCTCTGATCCCACTGTCCATGTCACTGACAGAGGTGTTTAACTGTGCTGCTCACAACAACAGCCCCAGATGACCACCAGGTCTCCACCTGGACATTGAGCCATTGACCACAACCCCTTCAGTGCGACTGTCCGGCCAATTCCTTATTCACTGAGTGGCCCCACCACCCAATCCCTGCCTCTTCAGTTTAGAGACAAGGATATCATCTGGGAGTATCAAAGTATCAAGTATCAAACGCTTTGCCAAAATCCAGGTAAATGACATAATTTCTTCTTCCCTTGTCCACCAGTGGTGTAACCTCATGGCAGAAGGCCACCAAATTTCTCAGGCACAATTTGCCCTCAGTGAAGACATATTGGCTGTCAATCTTCTCCTTATTTTCCATATGCCTTAGCATAGTTTTGAGAAGGATCTGCCCTGTGATCTTGTTGGGTACTGAGGTAAGACTGACTGGCCTGCGTTTCCTGGGCTCTTCCTTATTTCCCCTTGTAAAAATGAGGTTGATGATGCCCTTTTCCAGTCATGGGAGCTCCACCTGACCATCACAACTTGTCACATACAGTGGCTCAGCCTCTTCCTCCACCAGTTCCCTCAGGACCTGTGGATGCATCTCCTCAGAACCCACAGAATTCTCCACCTTCAGTTTCCTTAGGTGTTCTTGAATCTGATCCTCTCCTGCAGTGGGTTGTGCTTCATTTTACCTATCCCTCCCCTTGTCTTCTGTGACTCAGGCAGGGATTCACTTGCCAATACAGACTGAGGCCAAAAAGTCAAAAAGTACCTCAGCTTTCTCCACGTCCCAGGTAACCAAGGTAACCCATATTCTTCTGGAGAGAGCCCACATTTTCTCTATTCTTTCTTTTACCACTGACATACCTATAGAAGCTTTTATTTCTGCCCTTGATGTCCCTGGTTAAGTTTAATACTACCAGTGCTTTATCTTCCCTGACTGACCCCTAGGTACTCAGACTAGTTCTCTGTATTTCTCCCAGAATGCCTGTCTTTACTTCCACCCTCTATAGGCTTCCTTTTAGTATTTGAGTTTCTAGAAGCTCCTTGTTCACCCATGCAGGTCTCCCCTGATTTTGCCTGACTTCCCATCCTTGGGATACATTGCTCACAAGCTTGGAAGTGATGGTCCTTGACTATTCACCAGATGTTTCATGTCCCTCTCCAGGCCCTTATCCCATGATAGTCTGAGAAGCACTTCCCGGAACAGGCCAAGTCAGCTCTCCTGAAGTCCATGGCAGAGAACTTCCTGTGCTCCTTCCTCATTGCCCCAAGCATCTTAAACTCCACCACTTCATGGTCACTGCAGCCCTTGAGCTTCACATTCCCCACCAGATTTCTCCTTGCTGGTGAGAATGGATGGGGAGTGGTTGGTGGTCCACCATTCCTCACTGGCTCCTCTATGACTTGGAGAAGAAGTATTCATCAAGGCATTCCAGGAATTTCCTGGATTTCCCATGTCCTGCTGTGTTGTTCCTCCAACAGATGTTGGGCTGGTTGAAGTCTCCTGTGAGGACCAGGGCTTGTGAATATGAGGCTGTTCCTCTCTGTGTGTGGAAGGACTCATCTGCTTGGTCTTCCTGGTCAGGCAGCCTGCAGCAGCCCCCCACTGTCACCTGTCCCTGCCCTCCCTTTAATCCTGACCTATAAGCCTTCGCTTGGCTCCTCATCCATCCCCAGGTGGAGCTCCATGCATTCCAACAGGACAAGACACTTATTTGCCCAGAGGCATTGGAGTTGCCCTCCCTACCACCAAAAGCTGACTTACAGGCCAGAGGGGCCTTCCTTCAGGGGCTTTCTTGATGAGCTGTGATGCCCCTCCAGGCCCTGAACATCTCTTGCTGACCCTGGCATGAAAATACTTAAAGTCGGATGGATTGATGTTCCCCTCCCCTCAGCAGCCACGGTAGCTCTTAACAGTGACTGCAGCAGTCCTTGCTGCTCTCCAAAGATAGAACCCAACACTTCAACTTCTTGTCCAGTGGAAGAAGTGGAAGGAGAAATTACAAATAATCAGATTGAAGTATGTTCTCGAAGATATTAGGAAAAGCTCCAAGCATGGGAAAATTTAGCAATGATACAAGCTTCTTGGCTCCTGCAAAGATCTGCTGAAATTCATTGGCCAAATTTTTGTGTACTATTACAGTTTTAACAACTGGGGGGGAGGGAGGCGGCAGGGTGGGAAGTGGATGATATTCTTGGCAAAAGAAAATAAAATAGTGGTGCTAACAGACATCCTGACTTTAAGGCATAGGTGAATGTCTCGATGACAGTCATTGAAAGAGAAGCACACACAATGGTAGAACATATTCCCAGGATGCGCCTAATTCTCAACGGCAGCCAATGCATCTGAAGTACTTCCTTGAAATATTGGGCAGGAGCAGACATCAGGCGTGAATGTTTTCAGACCGAGCAGATTAAATCTGTAAGAATTAGGAGCTAAAAGCTACAAAACGGAGGGCACAAGCTGACCGGCCTGTTCCAGCCGTGACACATTCCTGCAGGAGCATGCGGTACTTCCCATGAAACACGCTACTCCTTCGCATGTGGAAAAGCCTGACCCAAGCTGGAGCTCGGCAGCGGCTCACACACGTGCCTAATGGTGCCAGCGGGCAACAGGGTTCCCCCAGAAGGGCGGACAACTCCGCTCTGCAGAACAACGCGGATGCCGGGCTCGCTCGGCACCGCAGGTCTCCCCACGCCCGCACTCCCTCTCCTCCAGACACCGGCGCCGCCAGGCGCGGGCAGGACGCCGGAGTCCCCGGCCAGCCCTCCCTCCCTCCTCCCCTCCCTCTCGCTTCCTCCTCCAGCCTCGCTTCCCACGGCGGAGGCTGCCACACACCGACCGCCGACGGGGCGGCGGCGGCAGCAGCGCGGACATCACATCGGTGCGCGGCGCCTCCGAGCGGCCGCGGGGCAGCTCCCGCCCGGCCCC
>VZRL01004325.1:431718-601521 GCA_013397895.1 Origma solitaria | reverse complement strand
CCCGGCGGGACGGGGACAGACGGGGACAGGGCGGCTCCGCGGGGCGTGCGCGGGCAGGACGGGGAGAGCTGTGAGCTCGGCACCTCGGCCGTGGCAACAACAGGTAGGTTTAGGGAAATGCTGACTTTGTGGCTGCTTTCCTTTCCGCTGAGCCGTGCTTTGGAGCCGTAGCTGGCTGACCCGACTGCTCCGCATGGTTAAAGGACGCAGTTCTTCACTTTCCTGTGTCGGCTGCGTGGTAGAGAAGTTTAAATGCTGTGTGTGCTGATTGTGTTCTAATAAGGAATGTTTAACCGTGGCAAGAAACGTGTATTTCAGAGAGGACGTGGTATGCTGTGCGGAACGGCAGAATGCTGCTTGCTGTGCACAGCTGTGTGCTGTTACAGTAATAGACAAAAAACCGCCGGCAAAAAGCACGACATAGAAAACAAAGTTATAACCTGCTTATGCTTGTACGATACTTCTTTTTACTGGAAACAAAACGGATAAAAGTGTATTTTAGTACTGGAGTGAGACTTGAAGTGAATGAAAGAACTCTTTAGTGAAAAAGTAACAATTATCTCTGTGTTAGAACCACTCTCGTTTCATTCAATGCAGAAGTAATAACTGATAGGTTTTTTTAATGGTAGAGACAAAAACCTCTACTTAAACGTGAAGAAAGAGAGCAGATCTGTTCTGTCTTTATTCCTTCAAGTTATAGTTCAGACGTCAGCCTTTAGGTTTTGCAGGAGGGAAGAGAACAGGAGGAAGAGAAGCACGGCAAGGCTGGCTACAACAGCTGTGTCTGTTCAATGTGTAACTCCAGCAGGAGAGTAATGCCACATGTGGCACTTGTAACAGCTAAATACAAGTGCTGCTTTGGGGATATGGTCAGTATCTTATGTGAGGAAATCACTTAATATGTCATTATTCCACCAGCTGAGTTTAATACAGCTGAAGTATGGAACAGGAAAGCTCATCCATGGGTGTTGTTTTTTATTTTTAATGTTTTGGGTTGAAATGCTTGAGTGAAAAAGGAAGATTTGTTAGATGTACTTAGTCTTCCATTGTCAGTGTCTTGCTGTTGAAGTTTCTGTTCCTGCCCTACAGTGTAATCCTGGTCAGAGGTGTAACATGGTCTTACCTCTTGTGACTATGGGTTTGGTGTCTTAATCTGTTTTTAGGCCTCTTCCTTCTAGGTGATGTAGTCAGCTAGAGACAAATGTTTCTACTTTCATCCTCCTCCCTTCCCTTGGTCTTCTACAACAGTCTGTTAGTGTTCACTCCTTTTTTCTTTTTCCTGTCTGTATTTCTTTGAGGTTTCTGATTCTCGCTGGAGAAACTTCTACCTCTCCCTGGTCCTTCCTTTGGGTGAAACAGTTACCTTTCCCTTTCTTACTGCTTTATTTTTTGAGGAAGTTGCAGATGAAATTCTTACGATTTTGTCATTTCCTTTTGCTACGCCTATGATAGAAATTTTTCACTTTGTTACAACTGTGAAACCTCTGACACCTAGCAAATGCTTTCAGAGTTTTATAACATCAGTTTAAAATAAATGCAAAAGATGAAGAGTGGCATAGAAGCCTCCAGAAATCTATGAAAGAAACACTTTAATATTACTACCTCAACCAACAAAAAGTTGTGTCAGTGCAGTGTTGCCAGAGCTCAAAGTACTGTAAGTGAAACTAGCCACAGATGTAAAACCTTCAGGCTGTTTTTGTTTGTAAAAAGCTATGACAGCAGACTGTAGATTTAAGAATGCATTCTCTTTTCTGATGGCAAAGATCAGAATTTTTTAGCTCAGAAAAAGGAATTAAGACCTTCCCCCCCCCCAGATGTTATTGGTTTGATTCAGTTCATACCTCATTCTGTTTTGGCAACGTGCTGTGCTGTTCCTCTGCGCAGTTCTGGTAACAACACACGTCACCTTTCATGTCCCGGAAGTTGCACATTGATTAGTTTGCTTTTTCTGACCAACGTGGCTTACACTAAGCTCAGAGAAGAGAACTGGGTACTTCTAGAAGCAGTAACCTGTTTAGCTTATAAGCATTTGCTATCTACGTATTCTGTTTGAATTCTACCAGAACTAGAGATGGGATTTTTTTGCTGCTAGTGCCTGTTGAACTGCATTCACCTAAAGTGTCACGGTACCTAGTGCCAGTAGTAACTGTTGGTCCATTTTCATTTCCATGTTTTTTTCAAAGCAAGGTGTCTTCTCTTTGCATGGTCTCAAGGAAGCTTGCATCACATTCAGTCTTGTGAACCTGTCTTCTTTTAGGCTTCTCAGCGTAGGCCAGTGTGGTCAAGAGTTGTCCTTACAGAACTTGCTCACTAGTTTGAGAGTTCAAGACACCAACAGAAATGTCTTGCAGAAATAGTTTTTGGGCAAGATCTCCCAAAATGGGTGAATATGCATAGGCAGATGGCTTTATGTGCTCGCTAACCAAATATTTAAATGCTTTTCCCTGCTGTACAGAACATTATCCTGGTGATGGCCATATCACAAGCTGTGTCTCCCTGGGCCTGTTCCTAGCCATGGGATGCTTCTGTCTCAGGACACCTATCAGAATATGATGAGCCCTAGTGTCCTGTCTCTGGCTAGGAACCATGTTACAGCATTGTGCAGAGACGAGCTCAAGGTGCAGGGACGGCCTTAGGTGCATTTTTAGGTTATTATTGTACCAGCTGTCAGTATGGATCATTGT
Organism: Origma solitaria; assembly: GCA_013397895.1. Classification (NCBI taxonomy): domain Eukaryota; kingdom Metazoa; phylum Chordata; class Aves; order Passeriformes; family Acanthizidae; genus Origma; species Origma solitaria. The sequence continues at coordinate 598,837 of VZRL01004325.1, read as the reverse complement.
GTAAGACTCTTCTAGTGAAATATAGTGGAAAAATGGTTGAGTGTACTGTGTTTGTTTGCAATAATACAATATTCTCTTGTGAAATCTTGTGTAACTGCAGAGTGGAGGAAGGTTCAAAGTGGTGTTTAGTCCTGTGACATCTCCTATGCAGCAAGTGTCAATTACAAGTGATGTGTGGGCTGAATTGATAACTGCTAAGTGAAAGCTACATTCAAATCAAGTCTAAGAAGACATCCATAAGCAGCTTATCTTGAAGAACTTGTGTTATTTTATACAGATGAATTCCAAATACTGAGAAACCCATGCTAATCTATTCTGGATTTTGGACTCATGTAGAAGAATAAAAATGGTTAGCGTAATGGCTTGTTTTCTCAACTAACTTTACCTTGATTTATAACGGATCTGTAAAAGCTGTTCATTTTCAGGAGGTTCTGAAGTATTTATTTTGATTCTAGAGTCTCACCTAAGCATGCTTGGTACACATTAAAAGTCCAATTGGAAAAAAGAAAAAGTGGAGGATTTGTTTGTAATAGTATCTTGCATCAGAAGTATATGCTCTTTATCTCCAGTCTTAAGATGAAAGTTAATTTTTTAGTGAATTTTATGGCTCAGCAAGGGAAAATGGCATCACATTGAATCATCCTCTGTCACTACCTGGCAGGTAATGCTTTGAGCTTGAGCTTTTTCCTCTAACCACTTTTTCATATGGCTTGGTTTAGCTTTTATGGGACAATATCTCTGCACTGTGTGAAAGGTTTTCTCTTTCACAACCGAAAATACATTTTTGAGAGTTAAGCCTGCTATAATTGTGGTAGGTAAATGGACCAGCACCAAGGGATTGCTTCATTTTGTCTTTGCTCTTTTCTTTAGACTTTATTAAAAGGCAAAGCAGAAACATGCAGCAACTCCCATGCTTACAAGTTTCTTTTTCCTAAACAACTGTTCTTTGAATAAGACCTCTCTTTGCCCCCTTTGTGTTTTATTCCCCACCTCCCTCTTTGACCACCACTGTTTGAAGCTTGCTCTCATCTCATGTGTGTTAACTGCTTTTATGGACTCACTGATTGCACTGCATCAAAGAGGGGTGATTAAGCGCGCTTCCTCTATAAGTAGCTGCCTTGTTTTTTTTTTTTTTTGGTTCCAGTGTCCTTCCAGCAAATCATTAAGTGTCCTGGCAGTTGGTGCTGCTAAAGCTTCTTACTGGATTCGTGCTTTCAAGGCATCTATGCAATGCATCAGATACTCCAGCATAAATAGCACAAGTGGTGGTTGTTCCTGTGTGGAGTGTTATTTCATCTGAGTTTGCCAATAATTTGGCAGTAGTACCACTTGGCCAAAATATGAATCACAGTGGGGCGGAGCAGTAGTGGCAGGAAATTAGGAACCAAATACGTGGCAGAAACACCAGAATTCTCTGATCTGTGTGTTGAACAAAGGCACCCTGTGAACTTTACTCTGAGGATCTGCTGAGGTAGCATTTCCCTTACTGAAAGGAAGCTCTGCCTTCAGTCAACCCTGAGTTTCCACTGGGCTGGAGCTGCAGTCTGTCAGCTCATGCTTGGTAGGTACCATGCCCTGTGGATGCACTATTATCACATTTTCCATCTAAAGCTTTGCTGTATACTTTGCCATAGTGATGTAGCTGAATTCAGTGGCTCACATGGACTATAAATACACGTTTTGATGCTGCATGTTCTTAGTAACTGGTGTGTTTTCATGAGCTCATTTGGGAGCTTTCTGACCTTTGCTGTATAACAAAGAACAGGACTTCTGTTTGTAGGAGTATTGGAAGCAACATGGTCAGGTATTTAGGAAATGTTTATTTGTCACTCTAAATGTGAATAGTGGTAATTAATGTTGTGCATCATTTTGAAGTACTCATTTTTTGACCTCTGAGCACTGAAAAATTGTGGGCACAGTGACTTTTACAAGCATTCTTATGAGTTTCACATCAGAGGAGACTGAGTGTTGAGTGAAGAAATCCACAGAAGGAATCATTGTTTTTGGATTTGAAACATGTTGACTTACTTAAAAACAAACTCTTATTAACAGCACTTAGTAAGTTCACAGTGTAAAAACCTTTGAATGTCATGGAAATGATCTCGAGTGCCAATAATGAAAATTTAGGAATGCTTCTGCTGAGCTTCTAGTACTTTGCAAAGGAGGAGCAGCTGCCTTTGTGAACATAATTACAGGTCAGTAACAATTCTTTGTTTTCCTAATGTTCACAGAGCGTATTTGTTTTCGTTGCTTTGCACATTTTGTGTAAAGTTCTGGCTAAGCAGCAGTCAAGCAGAAGCTATTAGCCTGCTTCAATTACAGTCTTTAAATCTGGTGCGAAATGCTGAGCAAAATGTATTTTACAGAATACATATTCTACAAAACAGTAATTCTAACTGAGTAATTCTAACAGTAATTCTAACATCCTTCTGCTACCTAGAGCCATTGCCTAACTTAACTGTATAAACCAAACAGAGAGAGGTTTTCCAGTTTGTTCTTTCTTGAAGTTTTCTCTGTCTGACACATTATTTTAAGTTGTGATTTGTTTGAGTGAAAATAACCATTATTAAAACGCTCCTGCTCTTAATGGCAGATAAGCTATGCTTAAGTTTTGTACTGCTAGACATTTAAATAAAGATTCAGCATAGGGTAGGGAGGGGAATCAAAAAGGAGATGAACATAAAATGTATCAGTCACAGTAGTAGTGGACATTTTTCAGTTTAATTTACTTTAAAGTGAATATTTCTAGATTTCTTTCTCCTTGCCTTCAGGTCACTGATGATGTCAAAACTAGTCCCTAACAGCAGTGTTATATTTGCCTCTGTAAATGGCATGAAACTTAAGTCTAGTGTAATAGTACATTAAACATTCTTGTTATTTCTGCCTCTGGTGATAAAGCAAAATGTGGAAATCCATCAGTTTCTTAAAATCTGTTTGTCAGGCTGTTGCATCATTGAATCAGAACCTTCTCACGCTTTTGAGAGAACAGACTTTTGTACTTATTTAATTCAGAAGGATTCCAGAGTCTCTGTAAAGTGAGCCATTTTAGAATAGTGCTTTAAAGGTAGGAAATTACTAACAAGGTTACTTATGTACTTTTCATTGTCACAAATACATATAAGCTCTCTGCACGGATCAGTAAAGCCTTCAAATCTTGATTTGTCCTTTTAACTGATACATTGTATGCTTTTTTTTTTGTTCTGTGTCCTACCATGCAAAGAGAATACACACTGAAACAGTGTGCTCAAATATTGAGCTTTGATGCTTCACCAGGTTATCTTTTTAAGTTTCACCTGCTTGTTTTTTCTGTGCAGGAGGTGACCATCTAATTGTATGTTTAGTATTGTCCTTACGTTTAGTAAAGTGCTCTGATAGTGAACAGATAATGCTTCCTGGTCTTACCATCTTGATAAGCTGGCATCTCATCAGAGTTTATGTCAAGATTTTGACAAAAGTATCACATGATTTCCAGAGAGGTACCAGGATATAGTCACTGGTGGAGAAAACTGTTAATGTGGCTGCTGTTCATTGCAGCCAGAAAATGAGGAGACTTTGAATCCAGCTTCCTCACTGCTTGCTGTAGTGAATATGTATAGGCAATGACCTTGAATTCCACATCCTTTGGAATCTCTGTCCATTGTGGTGCTCCACTTTCTCCACCACAGCTCATTGGAACACCAGAGCCTCTAATGCAGGGCACTGGCAGCTCCTTTGTGGTCTCCTGTTTGCTCTTGTGGGTGGGAAAGGGAATGGGCTCTGGCATGTTTTGAACCAAGCACTGGGTGGTTGCTGGCTGAGTCTGGATGCAAACAGCCAAATTCCAGCTGACATAACGTCACGAATCTCTAATGTGGATTTCTCCTCTGCCTGCCTGTTTCTGTGAGATCTCCTCATCTGTGGGACTGTCATACTCCCTCTTCAATTATTTGAGCTCACTGTCTTTTTCCTGATGAAGTGATCATTAGTGCCCTGTTGAAAGCCACTGCTTTTAGAGAAGGAGCATGCATTCACTCAGGAAATGAAAGTTCCAACTAATATCTTTTCTACAATGTACAGTGTTTAGATAGGAGAAACTGAACACTCTCTACTTCCTCAGAAGGAAACACACTGGTGTCCCATTGTGTTCCTGGGCTTCCCTCCTAGTGTCACTGTGCTCCTTTCTGGAGAGTCCTTGCCACAAATCAGGCTGGTGTCAGGAGCAAACAGAGAAGGACATGCAGAGGGCAGTGGGAAGGCAGACTGCTCTGCAGTATTTGGGGCATGAAAACTGCTGAAGGGTTCGGAGTGACTGAAGCGTAAGGAGCTGTTTATATAGCTGATTCATGTGGTGATAGCGGCAGGTTTCTCAGGGCACCTAACAGGTGTGGATGCTTCTTGTTCCAAAAGGGAGGAGGCTGTGTGGACCTGTGTTGCCCTCACATGGGAAAATGTTGTTGTTAAGTCCAGCCCTGTGTAGCCATGGGGGTGGTGAACAGGTGTGCTGCCCAGGTGATTTATTCCCCTACCACTGTACTATTGGATTTGTTGGCGCTTTGCACTTGCAGTTCCTTTCCTGTGAAGTAACAGGAGAATTGCCTTTCTTGCTTTTTTAATAGAATCTTTATTTACACGCTCATCAATATATAAAGACAGAGAGAAATGAAAGGTTAGTTACACTGAAGCTGTTACAAACTTTTTAATGGAGCTGTGTAGGCCAAGTGATTCACATAACTTTATGTTTAGTTTCCTTGTGTTAAAACAAGTGTGGAGATTAACAGAGCATTCTTTAATGTTGTTCACATGAACTGGGACATACTCAGACAGCACATCTCCAATTTTCTGTGCAGTTAGGCATTTTTCAATGTCTCGGATCAAGGTTCCTTCTTTTCTGAGAAGACTTGGTGCTGTGAAGTCAGGGATGGTTCTGCTAACATTTATGACTTGTGCAGCTAGTAAAGTTTTGCTATTCAGTGTGTACAAAGCCATGTAGAACCCTAAATTTCACACAGAATTGGTTAAGGTAAAATTGGTACGTCTCTGCTCTGATTAAAAAAAAAGTTTAAAAAATCTCCCTGCTCACCCTCAAATGTGTGGAAAAATTGAAAACTTAATTTACAACAAATACTGTTGGAGTATGGGTTTAGTAATGGAGAGGATCTCTGTATTTTATCTTTTAGTTAGACCTATTTAGTGTCCCCTGTAACACACTTCTAATCTGTTTTTCTGGTGAGACAAGGTCTGTTACTAGCAATTAATAAGATAAAAGAGCTTCACTGTGACTTCACTGTTTGGTAGTGTTTGGCCTTGACATTTGAAGTAAGTCAGTTGCCTTCCTTTAAAAATGTTGAAACTAAATTTATGTGTTTAAATTCATTGTTTTGAAGAGCTGCAGTGTTTTCCATATTCAGCTCATATTTTAAAATCATTTTAGTATTGAACAGGCAATATCTATTTAAAATGAATAAGAAGAAAAGGTGAATGTGCAATGAAAATAGACCTAGCTTTTGCATAATTTGGATCCATGTGAAATTTTCATCCTGAGAATGGATTCCTGACATGAATTATTTTCATACTGAATGAACACTGGTGTCCCTTTCTAGTCTGTGACACTGTTGTTTCTTAAATATAATTATCATGGATGTGGCATTTCACAACAAAAATCAAAAATATTTTGATTAACTCAAAAATTTGATTTCCTTCAGTTTCAGCTTGAGTACTGCATGAGGTCTTAGTTACATGTTCTTAACTGTAGCTTTTTATTTCATGTTTTGCATTCAAGTTGAGTTAGTACGTGGCATATTTAAATGCTGGAGAAGAGAGGCATGATGTATCTCACAGCCTCCAGAAAAGAAAGGTGGATTTTCTGTATTAATGTCCTCTGTTAAGTTCCACAATGGGAGGTCTTTGTAAGGATTTTTTTCTCCAAATAACAGAAGATCTACCTCCAAAGTTAAAGTAACGTACTTTAACAGACTTGTGAAAATCAGTGTCCTAGGTAGGCTGGAACCCTGCAGCTTACAAATTACTGCTGGATGTATATAGCAGCATATGAAGTTGGTGTTTGAAGGTCGCCTGGAAATAAATTGCTATTTGGTGACAGGGAACTTGGTTAACCAAGAAAAATATTTTGTCACATAATGAACGGTAGACTGGTAGAAGTTGTTACAGATATTTCAAAGTTTAAAATATAGCAAGTTAAATGAAGGGTATGCCTTGAAGGTATGAAATATGACGTGACCTCCAAATTTAGAAGAAGTTTATATCTATCTTCTAGAGACTGGGAGTATATGCCAGTGGAAGGACCAATCTAAACACTTATTTGGTGAGGGTTTTTGTTTTTTCCCCCCACTGTGTCCATTATTGTCCTGTAGAGAGTATAATTGGCTAGATGATATAAACCAGATTGGTGGTGTGTTCTGTGACCAGGTGGTTGACAGGATAAGCAATATAAAACTCTTCTTGTGTAAGAAGAGATAAAATACTTCTACAACATACATGAATGAGAATTTAAATTTGAAACAGTTGTCTGACTTTGTAGTTGTGGAGGCTGTGTCTGTAGTGGTGGGATAGGTGTGAACAGTGCTTTGGCTGCTTGCACACTTGGTGACTCTGAACTGTAATCACACGCGGTGAAGCAGGGAATGATTTGTATGGATGGCAGCTGTACTCTAGCTTCCTGGGAATCTAAAGATCAGAGCTTCTGCTGGGCAGCCTCTAAAGCCCCTATCAAGCATTGTTTTATGTATGTTATTTTTAGATTGAGTGGCATAGTATGCTATTAGGCTTTCTTACTTTCAGAATATACCTTGCAAGGGGAAACTGATTTCGCACAGAAATGTGTACACAGTATCTTTAACATTTGAAAGATTTTTAGTCTGGTTGTTTCTGTTGTGCCACCAGGGGGCATGGAACTACAGTCTGTTTGGTTTTTTTTTTCTTTCCAGTATTCGATCATCTGCATATCGATTTCTTCTTGTTTTCAGGTCATCTGTTTTATAAGTTTCTAGCATTTATCTTTAAACTGTTGGGATTCTAGGATGTGGGTCCTACATCTCAATTAGCTTAATCTGGTTCTGTTGTCAAAATATTTTTTTGTCTTTTTGGGAAGCAATTGCTGTCTGCCTATGTTGCATTTTAAAAACCTGTTACTGTTTTCAGGATGTATCAATCTAAAAAACAGAAACAAACAACAAGCAGTGGATCAGCGCTTCAAACAGCCTGTAAAATGCAGAGACAAACCAATAGGTTTAAAAAAATACTAAAACATATTGTCTGCAAAATTACAAAGAACTTCTGTAAAGGTGGAATTATAGTAATGACAGTTTAGAATCCAAAAAACTGGTTGGTAGCTCTTGGTAAGAGTTTTATTTCTTTGGTTTTTGGGTGTTCTTTTATTCCTGCAGGCTTCTCAAAGTCAACAGAATTCAAAAGAATGTACACATCAATTTAGAAAGGAGGCCTAATCCTTTGCAAACTACAGTTGCTGGAAAGGGAAATGCAAATATTTCAAGTGCATTACTGTCTAAAGGGAAAAAACTGTAATGTACAGATGTTGTTTCTAATATTATATTGTAGTCCTAAGAAAATAAGGCAGTTGGGACTGGGAAAAAATCATTAAAATCATAGGTCATAGAGTAGCTGTCAACTGAATCAATGGCATTTGTGTTGAATGTAATGGTAAAATGTAGATGCCTGAAACTTCGGCAGTTTTTGCTGTTATGACTGCTGCTTGCAAAAATACCTAATCATACATTGTATATTTTGGGGTCTGAATTCAACTTTAGTAATAGGAAGTGACTGGGTTTTTTGTTCTCTTGTCACTTCTTGTTAAAGTAGTTCTGAGGAAATGAAGAAATTACTGTTAAGATTAAATATCCCTAAAACCATGTTAAGTAATCTGTCCTTTTTTGATTCTTTAAAAGCCAGCACATTCATGCCTGATAAAAAGCAAACCTCAAATAATTTGGGAGGAGTGACTAGCACATGAGGGGACAGTAGCATTTTGAGGTGTCTTGTTTGGCTGCGCTCCCTCCTGCATTCCAACAATACAGTGATTAGATGCTATTAAATTGCTTTGTGGGATCTGTCTCTTCCTTCCAAGTTGCTCAGGGAGATGCCCTGACTTCTTTCAATTCACATTGATGTTGTTCTGCAGCCTTCCTTTTGCGGACCATTCTAGAACCATCTTCAAAATACTGTTGTTTGGCAGTTGGAGATGGCCATCCAGCTGAAAATGCCATTAGCTCCATCTCTCTTTTACAGGATCTTCTTGGTGGTTGTAATGGTCCAATTATATAGATTATTCCTATGAACAGACTGTTAAGGGATCTTTTACCCCCATTAAGTGCGTTTGTTAATTTCTCTCCAACTTTCATTGAAAATATGAAAACTAGTATTTATTGAAATAATATTTTACATGTATGGCAAAAACCTGAAGTGTTTATGATATCCTCTTAACCCCATCACGATGTGACTGACTTGTAAAAAATCACTTTCTGTTTGATGTTCTGATAAATGAAAAGATCGGATTTTTGCAAATCTATGTGAAAAAATTGAATTTGTTATACTTGCTACTTTATACTGTGTGACTTTAAAGAGTATCTTTGTATCACTGATTTAATCTTGTGCTCTGAATTCAAGTTTGTAGAGGAAAAATATATCTTTGGCTGTTTATCTTGTACTGAAAAGAGAAAATTTTGTGTATTTGGTCAACTCCTTATTTGTTTCTCTTTGTGAAAAAATATAAAATAAAGATATATTTTAATTTTTGTGTAATCAGACACCATTGTGAAATATAGGTGGTTTTTTCCTTTTAGGTCTGTCAAGAATTTGTCTGAGAAATAATTAAACTTTACTCTCTTTTTTTTCTCCCTCCAGGGCCAGCTTTCAATATTGCAAGAAAAAATAGATCATTTAGAACGCCTGTTGGCAGAAAATAATGAGATTATTTCAAATATACGTGATTCTGTGATCAATCTGAGTGAATCAGTAAAGGATGGTCAAAAAAATCCAGAGGCTATAAACTTCAGTCAAGGATCTGTTTCTGAGCTGTTCCCTTCTACGTCAGTTTTGCTTGCAGTTGATTCTGAGGATTGTTTGTTTGCTTCAAAAAGTGGGAGTCACAGTTCAGATGTACAGGTAAGCAGAACGTCTTTCTCTCTTACTCTGCTGGAGTCCTAGCTGTCACTATGTGTTTAATTCCAAAAATGTCAAGTTGCTGCTAAAAGCTTGATAGTAAGACATAATAGAATTGTTGAAGTGCTGTGTTTAGCAGATGTTATGAAACTGTTCCTTTGTACCTTTTTAAAAAGTTCTCTGGAAATTTAATAGTGATTATGAAGAGCCAACATTTGAGAAAGCTTAAAAGTTTTTAAAAAAGTCGAAATAGAATGTGGTGATTATACACAGATTATTGCCCCCACAGTTCTTTGGAAAGAATTTATTTGAGAGTCTGAGTTTCCCAAAACTGTTCTAAAATTGATGAAAAATAAACTGGAAATAGTGGATAGTCTTGGTTTAAATAGTTTTTACTTTTAGAGATGCATGTGTAGATGAGGTTTGAGGGGGAGGTAAAGAATGTTCAAGAATTAGTAATTTCAAAAAAATCTTTGGTCCTGTGTTCTCTTTTGAATGTCATTACTATGTGTGTCCAGTTTGTAGAGGCACTTTGATCAGAAAGAAGGAACATATACCATGTTGACTGGTTGGTGTGATCTGGGGAGGCTGAAGTTTTTAAAGTCAAACACTTCAAGTTGAATTTATTTTGCTTTCTGGTGATGCTTGTGAGTTCATGGACTCTTATATATTCAGTTTTAATGGAGTGATTCAGGAGCACTGAGAATACTCTCTGAAGTTTGTGATCTGTACTGTTTTTGTGAGTCTTGTGGGAGTACTATAAATATTCATAGTACTCTAAAGCAAAGATTAAATTTTGAAGTCCAGCTTTCTCATTTTAGAATTTAAAGTATTTCTATTGCAGGAGAAAGACAGTGGACTTCAGAAGAATAAGTACACGTATTAGAACAATTGTAACCTCTGATGTATCATGCTTAATGCATTTAAACTCTTGAGGGATAGGCACCACCTTAATGTCTTTAATAGAGAAAGTAGACTTTTTAAAGGCAATATCTGAACATCTCTTCATGTTTCTGATATGCATTAAGACTTCTGTGCAGGGAAGTGAAACATCTGGACCTGTGGTTACAGGCTTTCAAGTTAGTGGATTATTAACAGGTAATTCATTGTACAATCTGTTACCATGTTAAGTGATGTAGTTTATGTGCATTAAAAATAATAAGTTCTAGTAAATGAATTTTGAGATTTTAAGACACGTTGTCTTAAATTCTTGGGCATGTTAACCTGTTGTGAATGGAAGGTAAAACATATTTTCTGATGCTGCTCTTTGTTCTTGCTTCACACCCTCAGAATGTCAGAACATATACCTCCTATCAGCTGTTGCACCTACTACCTACCTGATAGCAGGCTGTAGTAGCTAAACTGCTTTTGGATAATTTTCTTTACTTCTAAGTACATTTGCATGTACATGTGAAGCAAACATACTTTCCCCTCCTCACACTTTCCTTTCTTCCTTGAGCAAGAAGGGAGGTCTTTAATGTTCTCTGTGTCATTGCATTAGTGCCCTCTGCTCAGCAGGTTATTCACCATCATCATTAAGTCACTTTAATATTGCGTCTGTATACAGTTAGTTTCTCATCTCATGAGTCTGAATTGCCTTTCAGTTATGGAATCCAAGATCTTGACTTTAGCAGAATTCCTCTGGCACCACATTAACAAGCTGATCTAAATCACTGTTTTTGAATGCAGTTTTACGATTTAATACTTTACCAACCCTGATGTATTCTGCAAGCTCAGTTAATTTATTTGAGACATTTTTAATAATTATTTTGAGCACTTTTGGAAAGAAATGCATAAGTGTTAATTGCTGCTGTTTGTAAACATTAACTTAAACCCACAGATTTTTACATTACTTTTCCCATGTTTATCTCTTAGGTGGGTGTATGAGAAAGTAGTAAGAGCTAATATAGGTGTGACAAAGTTTTTGGATAAAAAGTAACCTTTACAGAATGAAGGCAAAAGAATCTTCAGTAAATAAATCATGGACGTTGATTAAAATCTCCCATAATGGAGAAACCATTGTGAGAAGGCATTCAAATATGGATGAAAAAACATTGTGATGATTCAGTGAGAAATATTACTGAATCTGCCACTTAAAGACATGGGTTTTCTTCTCATAAAACAGAAAAAGCAACTTGCTGACAACATGAGACCAAAAGATTCTCAGATGAGCCAGCTAAAGGATATTTTCTTCATGGAGTAATTATAAATCAAGAAATTGTTTACTTGCTGCTTGTGCTGTTTGTAAGTAAGTAGGAAACTATAATAGAGCTGGAAACTGAAAATGAGGCTGAATTGAGAATGCTATAATTCAAATCAAGTAAAAGACTAATGTGCACTTTTTCTCCGAAAGATAAATAATGGAGACAAGTAATAAAACCACAAAAATGAAGAACACTGGATTAAATACGGATATGACCTGATGCTTTTTTAGTTTAGTGGTTCAAGAAGTATCTGGCATTTGTGCTCAGAGAAGATGGAATTCTCAATAGCCATCCATGCTGAGCTGGAGGGTCTTTTAAATAATACAGTGAGGTATCTCCTGTCTTGTCCATTTCAACTACTGAAGCATCTAACATTAGGCTCAGTAGTTGAGACATGAATGAGACATGAATCACTCTATAAAAAGGTGGCTTGAAGAGGCACAATCTGTGCTTTTATTTCTTCTGAGCAGTAGTTTAGTATTCATTGTTAGGATGTCATGTTATGTTTTCATGAAATTTACATTATTTCAGCAGTTTGAGCCCCTCAGTACAGAGAGAGAATAAACCCACATGTAAAAAAGAAAGACAACTGATAGCATTTCCAATGTTTTAATGAACAGCTTGTAGCAACATGGTTGTCTTCTGAAGCAGCCATAATGAAGACAGGCAACATACTTTTTGAATTTCTATCTGCCTACTGTTTTTACAAAGTCCTTTCTTACAGTATCAGTGTTTTATACTTAGATGTGAAACTAAAATAGGTTCATGAAACACTTTCTTTAACCTCTTTTGCTTTTTACTTCCAAAGGCTTGGAACTTATTCTTCACTTGTAGTCATGTAACTTGTTCAAGTGATGATGCAATTTGTAATTAATCCTCTACACAATTCCTACTGAGGATGGTGTTGTATGAAAGATAAGAAAGATTAAACTTCTGTCTTTTGGATGTCTTTGCATAAGTTGTAGAGATTTCAGCCTGATCTGGCTTTAGTTTATTACAGTGGAAGCTTTTGATTTTTGTTTTTTACTTGGCTTTTTTAAACTGCTTCTGATGAACATTTGAACCACAGAATGACTGAATGGTTGAGGTTTGCAGGGACCTCATCTGGTCCAACCACCTGCTCAAGCAGGGCCACCAAGAGTCAGGTGTTCGGGATCTTGTCCAGGTGACTTTTGAGTATCTCCAAGGATGGCGATTGCACAGCCTCCCTAGGCAACCTTCACCAGTGCTCGGTCACCCTCACAGAGACTTTGCTGGGAGCTCATTCTTGCTATTCTTGAAGATAGGAGTGATGTTGCTTTCTTCTAGTCTTTGGGCACATCTCCTAATCACCATGATTGCTCAAAGGGTGGCCTTGCTGTGACAACAGCCAGCACTTATGGGTGCATCCCAGCTGGGCTCGTGGACTTAGATATGTTCAATTTGTTTAAGTGTGCCCTGAGATGTCTCTATTTCGAGAAAGACGTCTTTCTCAGATGAGTTTTCTCTCCTCCTCTGTGAGACCTGGGGTTCCTGAAGGCTGATCTTGCTAGTAAAGACTGAGGCAAAGAAGGCGTTCAGTACCTCAGCCTTTCCCATGTCCTGTGTCACCAGGTCCCCTCCCTCCTTCAGCAGTAGATGCTGGCCTTCTTTTGTCACCTGCCTGCTTATAGAAGCCCTTCTTGATGCCTTTGACACTCCTGCTGGATTCAATCCCATTTGTCCTTTAGCTTTCCTAACTTCATCTTTGGGTGCTCAGAGAACATTTCTGTATTCCTCCCCGTGTTGGATTTGCGTGAGGTTTTGCTAGCCGTGGGGGCTGCAGGGGTGGCATCTTAGAGAAGCTGCTGGAAATTTCCCCCTTATCCGACAGCCAGTGCCAGGTTGCTCCGAGATGGATTCACCTCTGGCCGAGGCTGGGCCAGTCACATGGTAGAACACCACTGGGATAACAGATTTCAGACAGGGGAAGAAAAAGATGCTGCATAGAAGTAGTTGTGGCCAGAAAAGGGAGGAATGAGAATATGTGAGAGAAACAATTCTGCGGATACCCAGGGCAGTGCTGAAGGAGAGGCAGGAGGTGCTGCAGGTGCCAGAGCTGAGATTCAGCTGCAGCCCATGGTGCAGACCATGGTGAAGCTCCTGTGCCCCTGCAGCCCAGGGAGAGCCATGGGGATGCAGAGATCCACCCCAGCCCATGGAGGAGTCCCTGCTGGAGCAGTGGGATGCCTGAAGGAGGCTCTGATCTGCTGGGAAGCCGTGCTGAAACAGGCTCCTGGTGGGACCTGTGGCCCTGTGGAGAGAGGAGCCCACACGGCAGCAGGTTTGCTGTCAGGATTGTGACCCTGTGGGGGTGCCAGGCTGGAGCAGGCTGTTCCTGAAGGACTGCACCCTGTGGAAGGGGACCGTGTTGGAGCAGTTCATGAAGAACTGCAGCCCATGAGAAGGACTCATACTGGAGCAGCTCATGGAGAGCTGTCTCCAGTGGGAGGAGTTCTACATTGGTGCAGGGGAAGGACTCTTCTCAGTGGAGGAAGTGGACAGAGAACATGTGGTGAGCTGACCGTAATCCCCATTCCCTGCATCAGTGAGGGGAGGAAGGAGAGAACTGAGAATAAAGTTAATCCTGGGAAGCAGGGGAGGGTGGGGGGAAGGTGTTTTTGTTACTTGTTTTGCTTCTCGTTATCTTACTCTGATTTTGATTAATAATAAATTCAACTAATTTCCCTAAGTCAAGTCTGTTTTGCCCATGATGGTAATCAGTGAGTGATCTCTCCCTGCCCTTGTCTCAACTTGTGAGCCTTTCATTATATTTTTTCTCCCCTGTCCACTTGCAGAGGGGACTGACAGAGTGGCATTGGTGGGTGCCTCATGTCCAGATAGGGTCAGTCCACCACACTCCCCCATTACCTGTCGCTGCCTTCACCCTCCATAGGCTTCCTTTTTGTGTCTGAATTTTGCTAGGAGCTCCTTGTTCATCCATGTACGCTTCCTGGCATTTTTACCTGAATTCCTGATTGTTGGAATAGGCTTCTGTTTGGTTTGGAGGAGGTGATCCTTATTACAAGGGGAGGTATTAACCAGTTTTCTTGGGCTCCTTTTCCATCCCAGGTGTTATGCTGTGGGATCTTGCCAAGCAGAGTGTCCAGAGCCTGCACTCCTGAAGTCAAGGGGTCTGATCTTATGTCCCCCTCCCTCCTGCCAGGGTCCTGAACTCTGCAGTCCTTATGGTCACTGCAGCCAGTGCTGCCATGGAGCCTCACAGCCTCACTGATGGCAAGTGAGAGGTCCAGCAGAGCACCTCTCCTCGCTGCCTTCTGGGTCCCTTGGACTAGGAGTACGCCACCACTGTACTCCAGGAACTTTCTTCTTTGCCGTCCATAGAATCATAGAATCCAAGAAAATCAGTATTGTGTTTATCACTAAACTATGTCCCTAAGCTCCACATCCTTTTCTGTGCACATCCAGGGCTGGTGATTCCACCATTTATGTGGGCAGCCTATGCCGATATGCAACCACTCTTTCAGTGAAGAATTTTTTCCTAATGTCCAATCTAAACATCCCATAGCACAGCTTGAGGCTGTTTCCTCTTGTCCTCTTGTTTGTTATTGGGTAGCAGAGCCCAACCCCTGCCAGGTTACTTCTGTCAGGGAGTTGTAGAGAGCGATAAGGTCCCCCCTGGGCCTCCTTTTCTCCAGGCTGAGCCCCCCCAGCTCTCTCAGCTGCTCCTCACCAGACCTGTGCTCCAGACCCTTCCCCAGCTCCATTCTCTTCTCCAGACATGCTCCAGCCCCTCAGTGTCCGGTTCGCAGTGAGGGGCCCAAAACTGGATGCAGGATTTGAGGTGCCTCACCTGTGCCCAGGACAGAGGAGCAATCACTTCCCTGGTCATGCTGGCCTCATTACCTCAGATACAGGCCAGGAATTCTTCGTAGAGGCACCCCAGCATGCTAGTTGCCCAGGAGGGGTTTTGGGCTTTTTTTTGTGATTGTGCCTTGTCACTATCTTGCTGATCTAGAAACGTTGGAGGTGACCCTGTTTTGTTGATTTCTTAAGATGTTTTAAAAATCCTTCAATACCACAACATTCCTGGCCACTACTCCCTCGTAGGGCTGCTGTTGACTCTCTCTGTCCTCTTTTATTCTTAGCCAGAAGCTGTCCTTAATAGGTTCACCATCCTCCAGCAAGGGTACCTCTGCTGCCCTAAGCTGGATCTCATCTCACCCAAGCAGACACAGATTTGAAAACCGGGGTCTCGTGGTGCTCTCAGAGAACCCCAAACACCAACTCTGAGGCCAGTTATTGATCTATACTGTTGGTGTCCTGCTCTCACACTCTCACTGATAGGAGAGAACACCACCTGTGACCCTGATTACCTACAGAAATCTGCAGTCACTTTTGACGCAGTCTGGGTTTCCTCCAGCAGTATTACATACCTATGTGGAAGGACAACAAGGGATAGTAGCCATTGACTTGTAGAAGCTTTGACAGTTCCTCTATAATATCCAGGATTCAGGCCTTGCAAAGAAGCAAATAACTCTGGATGATGGATCAGGTCATCGAAGCAGTTAGTTCAGACAACTGTTCCAAGTTGTTTCCTGAATTATAGTTTCTGTCTCTTGTGCTCATACTTGTATCAGCATGGTTTGAAATAGCTGTAAAGCTGTAGATGTTAGGGAAAACATTATGAATGTTTATTGGCTGTAAAAATTAGTGTCCAAAGACTGCAGGAAGTTGCTTGTTAAATTCACACTGCATCCATAGGAAAAAATCATAGGAATGTGTGGAATTCCATGAGTTACTACTTTTTAATCAAATAATGTTTTTATGGTTGAAATGTCCAAAGAGTTTATCAGTATTAAGGTCATTCATTGTTAACTGGCAGATTTACAGAGTACGTGATCACATTTTCTTCAGAATGTTGTATTGCAGGGAAAAATTATGGTTCTTCAAACTCAGATTTTAGAAAATGGCATATTTAGAAAATACATAATAAAATATCTTACATAATAGATATTATGTATTCTTTATATAATATATAAATTAGCCTAATAACCTTTTAAGAAAATATGCCATTAGGCTAACAGTTCAAAATAACCCTTATTTGGACCCTTCAAGCTGACAGTACAGAATGCACAGATCTTCAGGTATTGCATCTGTGTTTTCCACTAATCAATATTGCCCAAAGATAGAAGCAATCCTGGGGGAGCCGTGATGTGACAGGATGATCTCATGCAGGCCCTAGATATCTGATGTACATGGAATCTCTCACGGTTTGTGGGTATCTAATGCACATTGCAGGCCCAGCTGAGGCTCTGCTGATGTAGGATTACTGTGTTGTATTCCCTTCTTACATTACTTAGTTCCCTTTGTACCTTAAGCTAAAGGCCTGTGGTGGATTGACCTTTTCTGGCTGTCAGATTCCAACCCAGCCAAGGTCAACCCACTGCTCTTCCTTTAAACACCCAAATCTGGGTCTTGAGGATTAAGAGATACGGAGTGGTGGTGGCCCAAACTTGGATTGGATGTTGCCAGAGTGAAATAACTGTGGGGATTCTTTTGTTGTTTCTTAAGAGGCTAAAGGAAAAGAAGTGGAGATTTACCTTGTATGTGGGTGTGTGTAAAAATTCCCATTTCCTCAGTGTTTTTATGTCACTTTGATTTTAGTGTGGGAAAGAAGGGGTTTTTTGTAAATGTAAGTGAAGTTTGTGAAGAGTATGTGATGAATGTGTATTTTATTGACTGTTCTTATTTAAGTGTTTCATAGAGGTAAGAGTGGAATGCTCTGGGTGCAGATGTCCAGGTGTTGGCAGTGAGGGGCTCTAGTATCTGTCAGGAGAGGTTGGTCCTGCCCTGTGCCAGACATAGCTCCAAACCCACCACAGGATACAGCCTCCCTCAGAAAAGGGTGGTCGTACCTCTGGCAGAATGGGTTTTAAGAAGGGGTAAAATGCTGTCTGTCGGTGTGGTATGAGGCTAAAAAAGGGGGAGAGACAGCTCTGTGAACACCATGGTCCGTGATGAAGGAAGCAGAAAAGGTGTTCTGGTCACTGGAGCAGGTGGGGAAGACCACAGTGGAACAATTATTTCCCTGAAACCTGTGGAGAACCTCATGCCAGAGCAGGTAGATATTTTCAGAAGGAACTGGAACCCATGGGGCATCCACACTGAAGGAGCTCCTGAAATGCTGTGGCTTGCGGAAGGGACCCCATGCTGGAGCAGGCAGATAATGTGAGAAGGAGAGAATGACAGAGAGGAAACATTATGGACTGATCTCTCATTATCCAAATCTATTTTAATTGGCAACAGATTAATTTATTGTTCTGGAAGTCATATCTGTTTTTTCTGTGATAGAAATCAGTAAGTGATCTCCCTGTTTTTATCTTCACCCATAATATTTTATGTTTCTCCCTTTCTTCTGTTGATGAGGAAAAATGAGAGATCAGCTGAGTGGAGGCCAAAGTCAACAATTGCAAGACCTTAATTTCTTTAGTCAGGTATTTGTTTAAAATATCTGTAGTTTTTAAAGTTTTCCTAGCAGGCCAGAAAGCAGCTTACCACTGAGAAGTTTTAACTCTTATGGTGTTCAAGTAGTCAGTGACTGCTGTAGGAGTCCTTTTTTTTGTGTAGATGACTTGTTTTTTGTAGAAAGTTTGTCAGATGCACAGTTATACTCCAACATGGGTTTGGAACTGATTAAAGTTTAATTATTAAACTAGGAAACAGCTTGTCTGATGTCAGTTCATGTTTGTATCTTGTTTTCTTTCTGAAAAGCAAACCAGAGCATTAAAAAAAAAAAAAATTCCCTGAATCTCACATTAGTAGACTCTCTTTGAAGCTATATGGTGTTCTCTAAATTTCATAGGAACTTGTTAAAGTAACTCTAGAGTTACTTTACTTACCTATACCTTTATATTTGCATTGAGAAGTGAAATATGTCCTTCCTTGTACAGTTAGTGTACTGCGTGGCAGGAAATGAACAAGAAGCTTTGTTATAGCAATTGGCTATAGTTATGAATATTTTTTCTCGATGGCTTCTTTCAGTTCCCTTTTGTGAGTTTGACGTTTGCCTCGACCTCTCTCATGCTGTCATTCCTTTTTGCTCAGTTTATTTTCTTCATTTCCCACATTCCCCTGTTTAGTTTACTGTGCTATTCTGTATAATCCTCTTCATACCCTCCTGCCCAATGCCGTTGTGAGCTGCCATAATTTTTGTGACTTAAGGCTCTTAATCCTACTGTTTATCTAATCAATGTCAGTTTCCTCAGAGCAGACCCTACCAAATGCTCCTCTTCCTGCCAGCTGTGTCTTGGGTGTCCTAGTGTGATTTGAAACTTGCTCTCATTTGTCAGTTTTCTATTCATTTGGCACGTCATCTCTCCCTGTGTAATGAACAAGCTGATCCATTTTTGGGGAAAACAGCTTTGTTTTTTAATAGCAGGACTGTTTCTGTGAATTCATGTTTTATGCTCCTTTAATTTTGGTTTTTTAGATGCTGGACGTCTACAACATTCTTCCTTTCGATAATCCAGATGGTGGCGTTTGGAAACAAGGATTTGATATCACATACAATGAAAATGAATGGGACAATGAACCACTTCAAGTTTTTGTTGTGCCTCACTCACATAATGATCCAGGTAATATTTTGACTGTATTTATTTGAGGATCTAGAGGCTTTTGGATTAGGAAATGCATTGCTATTTCTGTTAAGATTTGGGGTCTTTTGAAGCATACCAGTTAATATGTTAATTTTGGTCTGGCAAGGCAGTTAAACAGATGTATAATTCAAGTGCCATTGACTTCCAATGACAACTGTTATGGTACAAGTTGTATGCCTACTGAATTTATTAACCAGAGCAGAACTTCAGTGTTGAAATTGGAAGGTAATATGAATTTCTGGTAACCCATTGAGTTTATTAATTGCTGCATTAAATATGACCAACTCTTATCTTGATTTTTTGGACTGTCATAGGTATTTAACCCTTAGCCTGTGCTAAAGAGATGTGCTTTTAGAAGATGTGACAATGGCAAATCTGAAGTTTTTGATACTTTCTTCATTGTTTTGTGCACAACCCCAATATACAGTGGGATACTAAAAAGTCTAGATTTAAACAGAAACCTAGGTATGCCTACATAATTTCACTTCTGCCCAAGTGGGTTTCCGGTGTAATAAACAAAAGGCAGAAGTGTTCCTTTATTTTGGAATGACATTTTGGTAAAATTTACAAAAAGCAGTGAATTATGCTGCTACACCATATTCCTGGTACATGTATACTGACCATGAGAACCTGGTGGCACTGGTTATTGTAGAAAGCCAGGATTTCAGTGATACTAAATTTTAGTACTGCATATCTCTCTAACAATTTAATTTGTTGTTTGAAGTACTGTGGATCTGCATGAAGATACAGTAGTTTGAACATAAATGGCTTTTATTTGCACTTATCTAGCATTTTCAAAGAAAATGAACACTGGAATGTGAAATTACTATACTGTCCAGTTATGACAGCTAAATTAATGAAGTGTAGATATGGTGAAAATATTCAGAGAAAATAATCACCATATAAACTTGGATCTGCCTATCTGTAGAAGTGTCTTTGAACCTGTATCCATTTATTTCTTTTCTGGTTTTAGTTCTCCTAAAATCTTCCCTAGAAAGAAGTAACGCTGTACAGGCACTTAATGAATCAAAGCAGTCCTAAAAGAATATACTGAACTTCTACTTCTCGTGGTTCTACTTTTTTTGTATTTCATTTCTACTGGTACTTTTTCTACAGGTTCTAGTAATTTAATTTTTGTTTTTAATTATTTTGGTTTTATTTTACTTACATACCGTCTGTAACTGTCTTTCAGTTTTTTGTCCGTCTCTCACCGGAGTGTGTCAGGGAAGGGGAGTGTCTGTGTGGGCCTTTATTTCCAGCTGGACTAAAACCATGACAGCAGCCAACACCTTTTGTGTATGACAAGCTTTGGCATTGGGTGCCTTAATAGGATTTGGTTCATCCTGTAACACCAGTTCTTTAATCAAAAATTACCCACTGCGTATTCATTCGGAGGAGTTTGAGAAATTTTAATTTCTCTGAGTTTATTGAACCACTTCTCACTTCAAGATTATTGCTCAACAGAGAAAACTGGATAGTTTGGATATGGACCAAGGCCAGTTTTGTGAGGTTCAATGAGGTGAAGGATCGGGTCCTGCCCTTGGGTCACAACAACCCCTGCAGTGCTACAGGCTGGGGTCAGAGTGGCTGTAAAGCTCCTGGTGGAAAACTTCGGGATGCTGATCAGCGGCAGCTGAACATGAGCCAGCTGTGCCCAGGTGGCCAAGGAGTCCAAGGGCACCTGGTCTGTGTCAGCAATAATGGGGCAGCAGGAGCAGAGCAGTGACCATTCCCCTGTGCTGGACACCGGTCAGGCTGCAGCTTGAGTGCTGTGTCCAGCTCTGGAATCCCTCAGCTCAGGAAGGACATTAAGGGGCTGGAGAAGGGAACAGAGGTGGGGAAGGGTCTGGAGTACAAGTCTGATGAGGAGAAGCAGATGAGGAATCTCTGTGCATTTAGCCTGGAGAAAAAGAGACTCAGGGGGACCTTATCACTACAACTCCCTGAGAGGAGGTTGTAGCCAGGTGGGGATTAGGCTCTTCTCCCGTATAACAAGTGACAAAACAAGAGGAAATGGCCTCAAGT
The DNA here is from genome assembly GCA_013397895.1 of Origma solitaria. Classification (NCBI taxonomy): domain Eukaryota; kingdom Metazoa; phylum Chordata; class Aves; order Passeriformes; family Acanthizidae; genus Origma; species Origma solitaria. The sequence goes on along the minus strand of VZRL01004325.1, from coordinate 577,857 downwards.
TGTGCCAGGGCAGGTTTAGATGGGATATTAGGAAAAATTTCTTTCACGAAAGGGTGCTGGAACAGGCTGCCCAGAGAAGTGGTGGAATTGCCATTCCTGCAAGTGTTCAGAAAAGCATGTGGGTATGGAGTTTAGGGACATGGTTTAGTGGTGATCGCAGTGGTGCTAAGTTAATGATGGGACTTGATTTTCTCTAGAGGCCTTTTCTGACCCAAATGATTCTGTGGTTATTTTGGTAGATACTACCATCTGTCACTGTAAATTACACTGTATGCCAAGCAGGTCATAAAGTCTGGAGGCTGTTGTTGGCTCAGCTGGACAATAGCAAAGGCCATCAATATCTCAGGTTATGCAGGATGTCATCAGGGACCCCAGATTTTTAGATATATGTCCTTTGAGACCAGAAGACTGAATAGCTCTGTGTTGCTTCTATAAAAAAGGTCCCCAAAATAGTGGAATTGTTGGGATGATGGTCACATCTCTTCTTAGCTTTCAAATTAGGATGAAAGCTCACTCAGTGAAAAATGCCTTGAGCTTCACTATATATTTGCCATGATGCTTGAAATATTATGCCACCTTTTGGAAAGTCAGAGAATAACAAAGTTTTTGTCCAGGCCCAGACACCCTCTCCATGCCATTCTTCTTGGTTCCTGGTCTGTGTCTAAAAAGCCCAACCAAACAACAAAAAAACCAACAAAAACCCCCGCCTCAAAACCCGCAACCAGACAAGTAAAAAACCTCAACCAACCACCCCTAGCAACAGCAAACAAAAAAAACCCCAGGTCCCAAATAAAAAACTACATGACCAAAAACATCAACCAAAAAATTCCACTAAAAAAAATTAAACCAAAGCCACCCAGCGTCCCAACCCCTGCGAAGAAGTTTGTGAGTAACTAAAATTACTTAACCTTTAAGACAGATAACGCATAAATATTACTCCATAAACAGAGGTAGCCTCACCAATACCTTTTCCTGCTTAACTTCTTGTAATCAATCTTGGAATTTCCTTTACTTTTTCAGTAGGAATTTCCTTTTTACTTAGGAAGTATGTTAGCCATGTGTTTATTTTTTGATTTTACAGAGGAGTGTTACCTTTTGACATACCTGAGAGTCCCATATGAGGAAGTTTAATTGGATTCAACTTTACCCTTTTAAGTACTGCTCTGGCCCTCTTCCAAACATAGGGATGTAGGCCATAGTGAGCATAGGTTCAGATATGGATTTTTACAAGCATTTACTACATTTGTCTTGGAGGGAATCATGAATTTAATCTACAATAAAGTACTTGTTCTTTCATCTCTGAGAGAAGTCCTTCCTGTGACTGTCCCTTCAATGACAGAGTTTGAAAAATTTTGTGGAAGTTATGAGAACTCTCTCCCATCATTCTGTTGCATTTTTCCCTGAATATGTTGCTCACAGGGGCTTGTCTGAAGTCTTAATACTGTTGCCGTTCACCTTAGAGAGCTGACTCTCTTGCTTGTGTCTGGTTTTTGTTCCCAAGTCTTCATTGTTGGTATCTAAATTCTCCATGCCTTTACAATCAAATTGCATCTTTCACCAGCAGCGACTGAAATGAAGAAATCTGTGTCTCCTCTTGCACACAGTCTAAATATCTCTCAGCTTGGTCAAGCTTCTCAGTTGATATTCATTAGACTTAAACTGAGATAGGACCCTGGTAAAGGTAAACCATTCCTTCACCAAAGGTGATTGTGTGAGACTGGTTATTGTTTGCTTTTGCAGAGAGTGTTATCATAGAAATCTTGTGACTCGGTAATGCTTTTTAAGGACACTTCTGTGGAATTGTCTGCAGTACAAAATTGCATATTAATAAGCGCTCGAAAGAAGGAAAATATGTCTGTAACATCTGAAATCTCTTGTATGGTTACATTATTCCTTTCCCACAGCGAACTAAAAGCATTGTGCAAAGGAAATGCATTCTGGAAAAAAAGCTTAAGTCATCACGAATGTACATTTTAACAATATATGTGAAAGATATTTACCAAGAAATGGGGTCAGTAAAGGTATAACTGTATTAGTTGCAGAAGCTTTAAATTCTCATTAGATTTTATGTTTTCTCATCTGAAGCTAGTTTCTCTTTAACTTTTCATATAACCAGTTATGCTAGAGAGAATGTGTAGCTCAAAGGCAAAGAAACAGCCTTGAAACAACCTTGTCTGGGGGGTGGCATCCCTGCCCACGGTGGGGCTAGGAACTGGATGGTCCTTTCCAATCCAAGCCACTCTGTGAATCTACAAAATACAGTTCATAGGGAAGGTGATGGGTTTAGGTCCCACATTTTCTTCGGGAGGGATGACTAAATATGCTGGTGCTCTGAAATATTTTGTATTGCTAAATTCTGCTAAATCTGGGTTTACTGTGTCCGTGTGAATTTACGCAAGATCTACAAACTCAGGGTTTTTGTGCAGTAGCTAATGTGTTTATCCATTTTGGGAAATAAGTTTTGAGATTGGGCCCCCTTCACACTTTTGATCAGTGGTTGGAACCATCTTTAGTTGCTGGCAGTTGATAAAAATTTGAGCACCTCAGCAGCATGCCTGATTTTGGGAGGACTCACCCAGTGCAGATTAATCTTAAACCATGGAGAGGATTTCAGTTGTTATGCGAGGTTATAGCCATCACAGATAGGTGGTAGTTCTGTCAGGAGCAGATGAAGGAGTGAGCATGTAACTTGCTGTGCTGGCAGAGCCCTTATCATGGCGAGATTGTCAACCAGCACAGCTGGACTTGAAAGATGAGGGGTGGAAAGACACCTCTAGCATGTATTGCTCTGTGATGATTTTGGTAATGACTTCTCATTAAATTATGTAAGAATTGAGACTTGTGAGCTTTCTAATATACGTGTGTACCAGAGCAGAGTATTTAATTGCTGAATGTGATGGTTGCAGATCATATAAGCAGTATTTAAGTGGAATTGGAAGTGACTGAAGCAGATTTTTCTCTTGCTTCTCCACACATGTGAAGTTGTATGGGTGCATAAGTCAGGGCTAAACACTACTTTTTAACACTTCATTAATTGGTAACTTTGTCTTACTACCACTCTTACTACCACTTACTACCACTTTCGATTATTTAAGACAGTCTCCGTTTCTCAGGAGGAAATCGGTATAAACCTATGAACGTGGCTGCAGTGTTAAGATATAAGAAAACATAACCATAAAAGTTTGATGCTGTTCATCTACCATGCAGTTTCACGCATGTTTTATGTTGACTAGGTCTGGACTTCTTAATTTTTCTGACATGTTTGGAACACAGATTGCTTAGACTGTTGTCTGACCCACCAAAAGATAAGAAAAGGACAGCTCACAAGCTTTTCTTTACATGCTGAATTAGGGAAATTAGAGTTTTATTCCTGACTTATTTCTCAGTATTTCTGTGTTTGCAGAAGAGGTGCAGTTCCTTTGAAAATTGACAGGACTGTCAGAGAAAGGACGCTTTTAACTGCTCATCAGTGGAAATGTCCTTTCCATCTTACTTATGATAGCAGCAGATTCAATATGTATAAAAGCAAAAATAGATCTTGCATAAGTAAGATCTTGTGTAAGAAATCTCATTGTAATTTTTGTAGTACCTCACAGATCATGGCAGATTTTGCTTTTGGTGAAACGTGCTGTCATTCAAGTTTTTAGTTATGCTTGTGAAATTAAGTCTGATAAATAAAATTATTCTTGTGTTACATTGTACAGTGTATCAATTTTACAAGTGAAGGTATGCTATTGGAAAAGTAAATACACTGTCGTAATTTCTTTATGTCAGCGTATCTGCTTTTACCTAAATTATTTTATTTTGGTACGTATTTTGCAGGAACAAGAAGCTCATCTATTTATTTTCTTCTGGATCAGAGTGAATACTTTAACAGAGGGATGTTTGAGGGGGCTTTCTGTCTTTCTCTGATTTGATTATGTAAAATAGGTAAAAATGAAAAACAATCTTAGACTGGTTTTAGTTTTAACTTGAGTTAGCTTTACCTTGGAGACATCAGGTTTTTCGTGTTTTATTTCACAGTCTTGGCCATGAGCCATCCATCTTTGTTGATAAGATACCTTTTGGTGAAATTAGCACCAAAATGTTGTGTCAGAAACATCCATAAAATATTAACTTGTATGTCTGGTCTATTTTTTACATCATAGAATGATGATACAATATTTCTAAATTTAAAAAAAAATCAATGTGTGTGTTCTTTATTTTTAAATAAGGTTTTTTTTTAAATTGCTGAATCTACAGTGGAGCTAATGCCAAATTATTTTCATGTGTAATCACACTTACTAAAAGTTAAACCCTTGACTTTTAAAGTTAAAACTTAAAAGTTAGCTTTTCGATTTATTTCTAGCGTTTTGTGTAATTGTGATTATTGTGTGCCTTTGTGTCAGTTACACACATGCATACACACCATGCTCAAGTCCTTTAGAGCTTGTTCAGAGGTAAGAAGTCAGGGCTACTTGTCCATTGGTTTTTTTGAGTTTTTTTTTTGTTTTATGGAAACCTTTTACTGTTGCATTATGTGGAGCCCGGATATAATTAAGAACAAGAACATCCTCTTTCAGTTTATGATACTTTTTTATTTCCTTAGCTGTCAAAACTGTCACCTAACTTGGTTTTTTTATGGGAACTAGTTAGCTGAGAATCGAGCACAAATGTAAAAAAAAACTTTAAAAAATTACAGATAATTTTTACTAACTTGAGTGTACATTTTAAAGATCCAAGAATTGAAGTTCCACTTACATATTGCAAAGAGAATGCTTTTATTTTCTGGAAAGCTATATAGTGCTAGCTGAAATTTAATGGTTTTATTTAATACTGCCATAAAGTTAATAAATTACTCAAGTTTCTTGTTGTCGCAAGAAGCATCACTGATGTGTGACTTTTAGACTCAGTGAAATTAATTATGATCTCCTGAAAAGTAAATCAGAGATGCAAACTTCTATCAAAAATGCATTAATCTAGTATATACTGGCATAGTATTTCAGACATTCATGAGGTCTGCCTCTTCATTAAGACAGACTTCATCAAAGCAATGTTTTAAAGGCACATTTCCTCTGAAACTTTGGAGGGTGACTTGTGGAAGCAGTTAAAAAGCCTATTTTGTTTTATTTCATCTGTTAGTTTTATACCAAAAGACAAAAGAAATGCAAATGTAAAAAACTACCCGAGCAGTCTTGCAGGTATACATAAGCAGTGCCCAAACAATTTTGGTAGAAATGGATTTGTGATTCTCAGCATGATCAAATTGTTAAGTGCTTTTGCTTAATTACGTTACTTTTTGAATAATGCTAATTTGTCACCTTCTGTCTTTCTCCTGAAATTTCCCTTGTATCTCTATATCTGTGTCTTAACCGTGCTAAGACACAAGACTACCTTTCTCCAGTGCAAGGATTTGTTAGAACTTCAAGATAGAATTTGAACTTGCAAGTGTAGGCAAGAATAGCGGCAAATCAGTTAATTAAATGTTTCAGGGTTTTTTGCAGAGCCATGAGTTGTGTTGATACTAGGACATGATTCTTGGAGTCTGCTGTCAAGCCAAATAAATTTACATTTCAGTCGAGAAAAAATCTATAAAACAAGCAGCTGCATAACGATGATAAATCTTATGGAGGCGGGGGGAGATAGCAAGTTTCCACACTTCTGAGGACAAGTGTAAGAGAGGGAATCAAAAGGGAAGCAACTTAGCGGTGTGCACCCTCTGTTGTTACTACAACGGCTGGAAGAAAATGGAAGTATCCAGCAAAGTCCTCAATATGTAATAAGTCAAGCCTAGCATAACAACATGAAAGAAGGTACTATTTTTTCTCTTGTTTACAGGGTTGTTTAACATTGGAATGGTGGAGTCACCATCCCTGGAGGTGTTAAAGGAAAGACTGTACATAGCACTCAATGTCATGGACTGATTGATAAGTAGGTGGTTAGTCAGAGGTTGGATTTGATAATCCTAGAGGTCTTTTACCACCCCAGTGATTCTGTGATCCTGTGATTTTTATGTTGACAAAGGGCTTTATGTATATTTAAACCAGCAAGTGTTATTTTGCTGTTAATAGCATATTTGGTCTTGGTAATTGCAGCCTTAAACTATTGCAATTTTTCCATGTGTAAACTGTCTTTGTGTTGAAAGTTTCCTGTTCAAAATGCGCTGGTAAACCGTTTTATTCAGCTTGGGAACAAATTCTTAGTTTGCGGATAAGCAGAAGAATTTACTCGAATTGTAGATTCTTATGTTGTATTAGGGGCTGAGGCAGGAAATAATACTGGAGCTAGCAACTGCAAAGTGATTCATCCGTTATTATGTTTAACTTTTAATTAAAAAAAAAAAAAATTAATGTATGTCTCCATGCAAAATTGATGAGTCTCTGTAAGTCATTGGGTTTAGAGCACCGCAATTCAGGCAGGATGTGAAGGCTCTTGGATGCATCTGGAGGAGGGCACGGAGCTGCTGGGAGGGCTCTCCCATGAGGAGCAGCTGAGGAGTCTGGGTTTGTCCAGTTTGGAGAAAAGGAAGCCGAGGGGTGACCTCACTGCTCCCTGCAGCTTCCTGGGGAGGGCGTTTCGGAGGCAGCTGGATAATGCCCTTAACAACATTTTTTTTGGTCAGCCCAGCAGTGGTCAGGCAGTTGGACTAGGTGATTGTTATAGGCCCATTTACAGTGCAGAATATTATGTTCTATTCATAAATAAATAGATGCGTGGTGAGTAGGTTTCAGAGGGCTTTCTCTTGGCTTGCAGCTAAATCTGTGAATACCTGTAAAAATTTCCTAGGACTCTCTGAAGTGTGTTCAGTTCAGTGTGTTAACCACACTCTTCCTTAGCTTAATAAACTGAGTATGCTAAAACAAAATAATCTTTCATTTTAACACTGTTCTTCCTACATCATACTGTATTCTTTTGTCAGCTGCTTTGACATTTAGCTCGGTGTTTTACTTAGGCTGGTTTATTAAGGTTTTCAAGAATGTTTCAGAAGACTAATTTAGTGTAAATTTGCTTTTATTGCTGCAATATAAAAATATTCTAAAATAGTTTATTATGATGATACATTTCTGTACAGAAAGTCATAGGATGATTTTAATTCATCCTCCATTAGTTGTGTGCCAGGATGATACTTCTCTTGCAGAAGAAATTTCTGCTATAAAGCTATAAACTGGCAGTCTAACACCTGTGGATATTTTTAATGTAATTATCAGTAAAATATTCCTTTGATTTGTTGAGAAGTAAATGGGAATTGCGAAAGAATAATTGGCTATGTGATCTTAATTCTTTGAGTGGAAGCTTCTATTAAAATAAAAACTAATCCTGCCTGAAATGGGAAGAAGTCGGAAAAAAATTTGGTAATAAATTCAGATTATTCATCACTTTTGTTTTCAGTCTTCATAAAACTATTGCATAACTGTAATTTGCTGTCAACTTTTCTTTTTATTAAGCTATTTTCATTCCTCTAAAGAAGGTATGTTTAAAGTTTATGCTTTAAGCCCTCTTACAATGCCTTGACAAAATGCATTTTCCCCCTTTAACATAGATTAGACACCACTTGTGTATCTGTACAGAAACTTTTGTCAAAGGTGGTGCATCTTCTAAATGCTAAGCATTTGTAACCGACAAAGTACCTAGAACTTTTCCTCTGGAGTTTTATTTCTTCTTCTGCAAATTAGAAAGAGTAGCTCTGCATCTACCTGAGATAAATGTTTTTGGGTTTTTGTATCCCTAAAATAAAGGGTAATATATTGTTTCTGAGTCAATAGACTTTATTTAATTATAATAGCCTATAATTATAAAAGCCTATAATTAATAGGCTTTATTTAGTTATAAAGTAGGGTTTTTACTGGACTTGAAAATGATTTTGTAGTAGTAAGATTTTTTGCATTTATAGAACTTCCTTAAAACAATGTAATTTCATTCTGTAACAGCCTAATCCTGTGTCCTCTAAGCAGACTGGCACTGTTAGAATGGCAGTGCCTCTGCAGAGCTGAATTGGTAAGTCAGAGTGGAGTTACTAGGAAAATATTTATCTGGGGTGCAGTCGTCACATGGTGTGGAAGCTTTCACAAAATCTTAAAATGTGCATATATGACAAAAGCTGGTATGAAGAGTACAAATGTGACACTTCACAGTAAGTAGTAAGTAGATAGACTTAATTTTTCCAGTTATAGTTACAGGTTCTGGGAAGAAAGATGCATGTACTCCATCATGTAAGGTATTATGAAGAGGTTAAAGAATTTTATGTTAGGTCTGAGTATGTGATTATAATTTCTTTTTCCTTTGCATCTCACTGATGCACAATTGTTTGCATCCATGTGTTCTGCTGAACAAACTTTCTGCTACACAAAGCATAAAAAACTAGAAAATAGAAAGCATAGTAACCCATATGTTTATATGTTTAGGAAATAAAACATCTCAACTTTGTAAAAAGTAACTCCTTGAAAGTTTAGCACTTCAAGCTGTCCATAGCATATAAAGTTCAGCTTTTAAGATAAGTCTTCACTTAGCTTTTTCTGGGAAGTGGAAAGAAGGTTTTTCTCTAAGAGACTGTTCTCTAAAGAGACTAAGAAGCCAGTTCTCTAAAGAGACTTAATTTCATATTTTCTTTTTCCTAGGTTGGCTGAAAACTTTTGATGATTACTTCAGAGATCAGACACAGCATATTTTAAATAACATGGTTATAAAACTGCAAGAAGACAACCGAAGGAAATTTATATGGTCTGAGATTTCTTACTTTTCAAAATGGTGGGACGGAATAGATAGCCAAAAAAAGGATGCTCTTAAAAGGTTTGAATATTGAACTCTTCCATGTATCTTGTTTTGAGACTGTGTATTTGACTACCCTGTAAACTTGAGATTTCACTAGTGATGCATAATTGCTGCAATAATTGACTGCTTCAGTTCTGACTTTTTGGACTTGGCTTGTTTTTTTTCCAGTTGCAATATAGAAACCTACTTAGAGAAGTGGAGACAAACTATTGAGTTGCCTAAAAATTTGACTAAAATTTTCCATGTGCAACCATGAACATGTCATTCAAATTGTAATGGAGTTGTGATTATAATCTTTATTTGAAATCACAATAAGGTATTTGCAATAAAATGAATGTAATCTTTCATACTAGCTATTTATGTATGGTATTTTTTTCTTGTTATAACACATATGAACATTTTTATGAGGTTTTTTTGCATTTAAATACATGGGGTTTTTATGAACCCGCAGCCATTTTTAAAATCACAAGTCAAAATGGAATATAGAAGTAAAAGGTTTGCCTAGACATAAAGACAAGGAAGCAGGCTGCTTGGATAAACTTAAAGTAAGAATCTAGTTTGGAGTTTTCAAAACGTGGGGATTTTTTCTTTTTTTTTCCACACTTGTCTTTAAGACTGGATCCAACAGTTCTTAGCTCATCCTTTTGATGGCCTCCTCCTCGCACCCCTCTTTGAGATTCGTGTGTTGCAGTGTGCGTTAAGTCTGTGAGACCTTCATAGTTGCAAAGGTTAGGTAAAGCTGGAAATCTTGGTATCTAGGCAGAAAACTGCTCACTTAAAAATTTATGTGCAGTGCCATGAGTATTATAGTACAGCTGTGTGGTTTTTTGACATTAAAAATATCTCTTGGAACACAGTAAACAGTAAATGGTAGTCACTAAGGAACTGTGTCCTCTCTTCAGAAGAGTCAGGTATTGGTTAAGCTTCTGTAAGACTTGGAGAAGTTGCATTTGAGATTATTTTTGTTGCATGCTCTTCATTACTCTTGTGGGTATCACCTGTGATGTGACTCAGTTTTGATGAGTTCACTGTGGTTTTTCTTGAATTCCTTGAACACTTCAATGCTGGTGTACGATGTAAGTGCTGAAACTGTGGGGACAGCCTGATGCTGGGAGTGTGATCCTTGTGCTCACTGACAACAGAGAGATTGGGTCATCCTGACCTGTTTTGAGACGGCATTTTAATGAGTGAGATGTTCTGAAGCCTTTATAGATACAATAAACTTCGAAGATCTGTCGGCTCTCTAAAACTCTAAAGAGAATATTAGATCAAAGATGGGGAAATATTAGTAGTGCTTGAAATGTGCAGTGTCTAGGTATCTTGCTCAGTTGGCCTTTGGTGCTGTGGCACATACATTTTTATTTTTGTAGTCTATGCAGGAAACAGCCTTCTTCCTGATCTAAAAAAAAAATAAACATCTAATATGTCACATGCAGTAGAGCTGGTTTTCATTGCACAAGGGCATTAAAAACTTCACTGTTCAACAGTTCATTTTTTCCCTGTTTGATTAAAGAAAAGTAATCCAATGATGGAAGCAGCACAAACAATTTCGATTTTGGCATCACATTGCTGGTAAATGCCTGTTGAGTATACAGAAATTGATTTTAAGAGTGTGTTTTCATATTGAAGATTCTAAATATGATTTACATATTTTTCAGGTTGATAAAAGATGGACAGTTTGAAATAGTAACAGGAGGATGGGTCATGCCTGATGAAGCTTCTTCTCATTATTTTGGTATGATTGACCAAATGATAGAAGGACACCAGTGGCTAGAAAAGAACCTTGGTATGTACATTGATATAAAATTTAACTGTGTTGATACAAGAAGTCAGTAAGAGAACACTTTTATTTTTATTTTCTGAGGTGCTTAGAAGGCTCTCTTTACTCTCCTTTCCTGAAACGTTAAATCAGAGCACTTACAGAAGTCTGTAGGATTGAGTCTGGTATTTGCAACTCCTGCTTACAGATTAAAGTTCCTGAACAAAGTATATTGGAACAAGTTTATGTCACAGTATTTTGTCTTGATCAATGAAAGTCATGCATATTATATTGGCATAACCAAATATTGACAGTAGATCCTGCTGAATTTTAGATTGCATGCCTGTTATCACAAACAGACTTCAAATGCCTCTTCTGTCTTTGAAAATCATGACAAAATTCTTAAAATGACTTAAAAATTGACACTTCTTTTATGTGTTTGGATCTATTCTGCCTGCTCTGTATTCATTAGCATCTCTTTTGTAAGGCTTTAAAAAAAAAAAGAAATTTAGATGTGGCAGTAGTAGAAGTTATAAAGCCTAAACCCATTGTAATATTAGAATAGAAGAATTACTGACTGCAGTTACATTGGCTGAATGGTTTTGCTGGCTTTGGGATGTTCTTTTGTTTAGTTGCATAAGTAGAGATAAACCTTTTTATATGGAAAATATTTGTACAGTGATTTTAATAATAAATTGACATTATTTCATCCAATTAACTGAAATTATTTTGGAAAGCTGTTTCACTGTTTTTCTTAGATTGCAATTTCCATAAACACAGCTTGACATAATTGGAGGGGGAAGGGAAGACCTAATAAAAGGGTAATGCATTCCTTACTGTGTTTTTTTTGGAAAGACAGTAAAAAGTGCCAAAGGAAGCATGTTGATGAATTAAACAAGAGTTAGATGTAGCTCCTCTATTTACTAGCATAAAATTCAGTGAAAAGAGAGTATTAATCAACAAGATTCTATTGATCACCAAACTAATAAATAAAAAGAAAATTTCGTTCTGAAGACAAAAAAGACTAACGTTATTTAAACAGTGAAATTTCAACAAGCTACTGCAGTAATCCATCCACATCCATTCATATTCTTTCAACTTTCTTTTCCAATTGTAACATATGTAAACTACTTTAAGGGAAAGAGGATTTGTATTTAATGAATGATTCCAAATAAGGATGTTTGATAAAAAATTGAAACAGTGTAGCAACAAGGAGTACTATTTTAATTTTTTTTTTTTCTTTAAGAATGCCTTACTTGTAAGATATTTGATTTATTGGTTTGTTTGTTGCAGTGTTTAATTCTAGTTTATTAATTCCAGGTTTCTGCAGGAGGTTTAATACTTACTTGGATATGTCATCTTGGAAATGTTATCTTTAGTGCTCTGATTTGAATTATTGGAATAGCCTTCTCTGAGTGAAAAGTAAAACTTTCTTCTCTTTCTACTTTTTTCTTCTGTCAACAGGAGTAAAACCAAAGTATGGATGGGCAGTTGATCCATTTGGGCATTCACCAACAATGGCCTACCTTTTGAAGCGCACAGGATTTTCCAATATGCTTATACAGAGAGTTCATTATTCAATTAAAAAACATTTTTCAACACAAAAGACACTAGAATTTTTTTGGAGACAGAACTGGGGTATGTGTTCTTCCTTTATGTCAATTTATATTATTAATTTACACAGGTAAAATATGAAGGGTACTTGAATAAGTGCTATGGAAGTATTTAGAGCAGATTTAGCGGAGTTAGTCTAGACCTGAAAACTTTAAACTTGCAATTCTGTTAAAAAAAAGCCTTTCATCTAGCTTAAATTTAGGAGGTTTTTTTTCCTCTTTGAATAACAGAAGGAGAATGAGAGTATCTGTGAGTTAGGAAGGGTGCTAAAAGCAAAAAGAATATTATTGCCATTGTTCCTCTGATCTTCCTTTCTCTTCACTTTTGTTTTTGCTTTTACCTTCTCTTGTTTTTTCCATTTTCTCATATTCCTTGCAAGTATACATAAGAAAAATGAGAGGGGTGAAAAATTCTTCTGCTTATTTTTACTTTTTTTCTTTCTCCTACTCTTTTATTTCCTACTATGTGGAAATAAAGTGTAGGAGAAGGAACATTTTAACAAATTTAAATATTGTGCTAATGAGGCAGTGATAGCAGGGTGATTGGCTTTTGGGTTGTATTTTTCTTTGTTTTGTTTTGATTTTTTAAAAAGTCATTGTTTTAATCCACTCAAAGTGTAAAAGATGTGGATTTTTACGTCTAAAATTCTGAAAATCATGACTTTTATCTGGGTAAAACACCCCTAACATTTGCTCCTGTCTTTCTCAGTCAGCTGGTACTTGACTAGAACATTCTAGTCATGGTCATATCTCTGTTTTTGCCCTCTTTATGCATATAAGTTACATACAAAGGTAGACTCAAGCTATGGATATTCAAAATAACAAATTGTCTTGATGTGGTATTTTCTAGTGCAGTCCTTGGACTGAGAACATGGAAGTGATTTAGTTTTGGCAAATCTGAGAGATTTATTTTAAAGTTTTACTCTATTTAATTCCAGATTTGGGATCCAGTACAGATATTCTTTGTCATATGATGCCTTTCTATAGCTATGATATTCCTCATACTTGTGGCCCGGATCCAAAAATTTGCTGCCAGTTTGATTTCAAACGGCTTCCTGGAGGGAGAATAAGTTGTCCTTGGAGAGTTCCACCAGAAGCCATTCATGCTGGAAATGTTCAACACAGGTACAATTTTTACATACTCCTCAAGGAAATTACTTAAAAAAACCCCGTAATTATGCTGGTCAAAGATGGCATCTGGCGTAGCTTGGTGAGTTTAGTTTTGTTGTGGTTTAACCACAGTGAACAACTCAGCTCCACTCAGCTCACTGCCCCCAGGGTGGAGTGGGGGAGAGAATCAGAAGAGGAAAAGTGAGAAAACTCATGAGTTGAGATGCAGGAGAGGCCTTGGCTCAGTGCAAGCCCTGCTCAGAAATAACAAAATCATCTCTCTATTGTCAACCTTGTTATCAGAGCAAATCCAAACCACAGCCCCATCCTGACCGCTGTGACTCTACCCCAGCCAAAACCAGCGCAACCTCTTAAAATAAGCTTGTCATAGGTAGACAATACCTATTACATAACTTAGTGTTTGCTCCTTAGTTTGGAACATAACTGTCCATGAAATTAGAGGAAAAATTATAGTTAAGGAAGGTGCGTTTTCTAAAATTTTCTGTTCATGATACGTAAGTTCATCTCTGAATGGCAGTCAGAACAGTCATCTGGTTGCAGCCATGTTAATGGTTTACTGTGATTTTTGTGAATTTTAGGAACAGTGACCTGTCCCTTTCAAGTGCAACATTCCGGTGGCTGCATGGTGTAGTGTGCTGTAACTACAAACAGTGGGATATTCCCCATGGTATATTCTTGAAAAACTTGGCAATCTGTGGCCTAGGATTCCTGAAGTGTACCCCTTCAGTTAATCTGATTCCTATTTCTTTGTGCCCACGGTAGAAATTCCTATTAACCTCAGTTTTAGTTTTCAAACAGGAACACTGAGTTGTTTTGCCACAGTTAAGAATCAAATTTACACTTCTACAAAACTGCTTTACAGTTTTGGGTGACAGGGGCAGGGGGTGGAGGTCGAGAGTTGGTGAGGGAGTGTAAAGGAAGGAAAACGGAAAAAGAAAAGAAAGGGAAGTAAGTTAAACTACCAAAGTTTTTTCCAGAAAATGGTTGTATTCTATGGTTCTGCTGCTATCTTCAGGCTTCAAACTATATAAAGTTTCCAGACTTAGAAGCTGAGATACCTATTTACAATTCGTGCAAATTGCTGAGCGTAACAAAAGTATTAAGGAGAGTAGGGTCACTTTTTGATCCCTGATGCTGAAATTTTAAAGTGATGATGTGATGATGATGCACTGCTTGTCTACACATCAAGTATGTATCTTTTTTCTTAGTATAAATTTTGACAAGCATAATGAAAACTTCACTTTAACAAAATTCAATTCCAAAATATTACTAAAGATAAAACCAAAATTAAAGAGAATACATTACAATTGCTGTATTTTAAGGTAGAAATTGGAATGATGTTAGGAAAAAGAGGGTTTTTTTAAAGTAGAGAAATGAAAGATGATGGTGACACAAGAAAAGCAGAAAAATTGTGACACTCCCAGTGCCTGTTGAATGTGAAGGAAAGCTCTTATGTCATGAAATCAAAGTTGTAAAAAAAGAAAAGTCTTGACTATATATCTCAATTAGCTGAGACAAATATTTGCAGAAGAGCAACAGCTTGTTTAACAAATTCCTGAAACTCAGAGGCTATAAATAAAAGTAGATTGTCTGCTTGGAATAGTCCTTTTAAGGGTCTTGGTTTTTAATTATCCTTAATCCTTGCACTTCCTAGATGCAACCTTTGCATAACAATCTAAATTAGATCTTGTAAAAGAAATGGATCTTCACATGTCAAAGCATTTTAAAGAATAAGATAAATGGGGCAGGCATGTAGTGAAAATATAATCGAGCTGAAGAGATGATCATTTCAATATGGTCTCTGAAACTTAATATTTTGCATCAGCTTTTTTTAGAAAAAAGCAGGTTTGGTGTCTAACAGGGAGTTGAAACAGCAGTACGCTGTATGATACCTATGGGAAAAGTAAAACTAACACATCTGGAACACTGGAATCACATTTTTTGTGCCTAGTTTCAAATAAACCCATTAAAATGCAAGAAGTAATGTTTTGATGGAGAATGCTAAAACACTACTTGTATTTTATAAAAAAGTTGGAATATTGTAGACAACCAAAAACTTTATTGATCTGACCTCTGTAATAGCATGTTTTACAATTGTTATGATGAGATGTATGAGTTTCAGAACTGAAAAACCTATCTTTACATCATAAGTTTTCCAAGGTTAAAGGTTTGCAGCACACTAATTAATCTGCCTCTTATCTCTGCTTTAAGACTAGAAAAATACAAGAGATTCATGGATTTGAAAAAGGTTGCTTAATTTAGAGACCACATTTAGATCAGGGACCTTTCTTCAGTGCCGAAACTACAACAAAATTACTAAAACCCAGATCCTGAATACTCATCTGGGACTGTTGCTTTCGATTTCAATACTATTATGCTCTTACATATACATTAAGGAGATGATGAGCTGAAAACTTCAGGCTAGTAGTTGTTGGATTTTTCATTGCCTTGCCACTGAAGTTGTGACTTGGTAAGAAGGAATGAAGCGGCAACCTAATTGAAAACCTGTACTTGTTTAATTGTACTTCATAACAGCTTAGGTTATAAAGGCTGCTATTGCAGTTGCCCTGATTTGCAGCTGCATCCTTGCCCGTATGTTTCAAAGCTGAAGCTTTTCACACTAGGAAGAAAAAAACAGCTGGGGTTTTTTTTTCCCCCCGGGGTTGTTTGGGGCTTTTTTCCCTTGAATGGAAATGAGTTGTTAGCAGAAGCAGAATTGGTTTTGGTGTGTGTCTCTCTCCCCAAAGCATGGAATTAGGAGAGAATCTGTACTGCAAGTTATGTGCTTCAGAGCAGAAGCAGAGAATGGACTTTCCACTTCACCAGCTGCTGTTTAAGAGCTCAGTTTTGCCCTTCAGCTTTTTTCTTTTTATGGTCACATTGTACAACGTGCAACTTGTGTTCAGAGTTACACTGCCATCTGTCATTGGTGGTTAATGTTTGTGATTACCTGACTCAGGTGGCTATTGCCCCTCTTCCTTTAGCATAAGAAGGGGCAAAACCAGCCATGTTTATTGATTTGATGTGTATTTACTCAAATGTTTGGATTTTTTGCATTAGAACAACACAGTTGTGGTACAAAAGGTTTTTCTTTATTGGTGAAAGGTCTCAAGCATTCAGTAATAATCTGAAAGCTTGAAAACAAAAAATTTGTCATGGCTGATCTCCCACTTGGTTTTCAAATTTTCATTCAGGTAGGCAGGATAAACATAATTTAATTTCACCATGGAACAATAAAGGGAAGAAATAGCTGAGACTCAGTGGAATATTTTTTTCTCCAGAGGTGTTTTTTTTTGTCTTCACCATGCTTTGTCTGGGGCTTCCTGCTGGCATTTTCTCACTCCTGTATGAATTAATGATTTAGGAAGCTATTTGAGAGAAACTTAGAAGGATATATCTGAATTTATGTTCTTCGCTCATTGATGTTCTGGTTTTGCAATTGAAAGTGGTTTGCAATGGAGGAAGATTCTGCTGTCCCCTTAAAAACATGTAATAATCCCACAGTTATCAGTACTTTGAGAAAAGGAGAGCAGCAGTAGTGATGAATTTTGCAGTATATTTGGAGGGAAACTAGAGGAGGACTTTGAAGAGAGATGTCAAAGTCCAATATCCTGTTAACTGTAACCTGTATTTTTCAAGAGGCTCAACACTAAAGTATGTTTTCAGCCATAGCCTACATGTGGAAAATTTGAGTTAGACTGGCTCCTTAGAAGGAAGCATTGCCAAGTCTTGTGTTGTGCCAATTGTTCTGGTAGCTGGGTGGTGAGGAAGCTTTGGTGTCTTAATCTTACAACCTGTTAAAGTCACGGAAAGTATTGATTGGTAATCTGAACTATAAATCCTCTAATAGACAGGGTACGAAGGAAGCCACTGGCTGGGTAAATTCTAGTTTCATTAGAACTCTGTAGATCCTTGACTAAAGTTAATGTTGTGGCCCCTTCCTCCCTCCAGAATATTTGTGTTTACAGACCTTGTGTTTACACAGTACTTCTGTAATCTGATAACTAAGTAAGCCCTGACATGTTGTTCAAAGAAATAGGAGTTCAAATATATTGGGAACTAGAATCTTTACATAAATGTTTATACAGCGATTTTTCAAGAGTGAGAGTTAAAAGGTGATTTTGCTAGATCATCTATTAAAAAGACGTGTAGAAACCAAAAAACTCATTAGCATCTAAATTTTCTGCTGTTTTCTCTTTAAAGCTTTGAAATTTGTATTCCTGTTTTCTTAAATATGTTACTATGGTTTATATTTCCTATGAGAATTATTTACATAATTTTAATTAGAGGGTATCAGCATCTGAAGATGCTGATAATAATTATGACTTGGAGGGGGAGGGTTGAAAATGGACTTTTTCAGTAACCTAGACATTAGACTTGTGACTCTTAATATATTGCTGCTGTGGAACTGATAGCTTACCCAACCTAGAATTAGTAGGTGCCAGAGGATAATTCTTCAGTGTTTTCTGTGTGTACATGTGTGTGTTTGGTTTGTGGTTGGTTTGCTTTTGTTGGCTTGTTTAAGGCCTAAAGCATAAAAGCAGTGGGTTTAATTTTTCAGGACTCAAAGATTCAAGAGGGATGGCTCTAACACATGTAACAAGCTGGCTGAAGGGAGAACAGTGATTTTTAGCAGCAAACTTCCACCTGAATTACTTTTTTAATTTGTAAGACTGGAGTTCCTCAGAGATTAATTTATGGACAGTTTTTCTTGTCAAGGACATGAAGATATGAAGCAAAGTATCAAAGGAAGGTACCAGAGGGGGTGAGAAGAGCTTGCTTATTATTGTAAATAGGGGCTGGAGAGGATTAGGATTGTTATCTAAATATAAAGCAGGTAAACATAATTTGAAGTGTAGGTTAGTTTTGGCACAGGCACAAATTGATCCAAACTGCCCTACTGCTTGAGATGAAGCTTGATAAGCTTATTGAAGGATTTAATTAGCATGGTGTTTGCAACAATAGTAGGTTGAATATGGTGTCCCAGTGGGGGGAATTGCATCCAGCTTTTTGTTACAAAGTGAGATAACAGAGTTTTGTATGTCTTGTTTAGGGTCATCCTAATGCGTGACTTGATTTGCCAAATGCTGGCTTTTCTTCATCTGTCTTCTGAATTGCTCTTCTCTTTTTTCCCCTTCAAGAGCGTGGCTTATATTAGATCAATACAGGAAGAAGTCAAAGCTTTTCCGTACGAAAGTCCTGTTAGCTCCACTCGGGGATGATTTCCGCTATGTCGAGAGCTCAGAATGGGATCAGCAGTACCAGAATTATCAGAAGCTGTTTGACTATATGAATTCTCGTCCTGATTGGCATGTTAAGGTAACTACAACACATCTTCTGGTTTGTGGAGAAAACAGTATTCCCCAATATTATGAGATTCTTCATGGAAAAAAGTTGTGGTTAGATTTGCGATCTTTTTTCAACTGTGAAAATGTATATTATTTAACAGAAGATTGATATGTCTTGTTAGCCTACGTTTTTTTACCTTTACTACCTTCTCTCCCCCCAAAACAAAAACTTTGCTATTAAAAATATCAACTTGAAAACTGTAGTTTCCAAAGTAGATTGATTTAGAGGACAGCTAGTAGGTTTAATGTTTTCTTAGAGCTCCTGTTTTCACTGGCTTCAGGCATTGCTGCTTAAGACTCACAAGCTTTGTTACTTAAAACTGTTGTATTTTCTTGTTAGAAGTTAAAGCAGATTTGGCTGCTTTATTTGGGTCCTCTTGGTTTTACATCCCAAACCAAACCAAAATATCCTAAGGGGTGTCATTGCTGCCCCATGTTGTTGAATGCAATAAAATCTGAGACTGACCTGGCTACAAAAGGACTGAGTATACTAACACAATTATCAGATGAGATACCCCTTCAACTCAGCAATTACGTGTGAAAGTTAAAACACCCATTCATGTGCTCTAACTGATGGCCCTAGAGACTTCTTGTAGTATAGATCTTCTCTGTATTCAGACAAGTTTTCGTCATCTTTCAGCATGGCAATAACAAATGGGGGACCACAACCTTGGGTTTTCTGAGTATTACATGAGAGTGCATTATTGCTACTTTCACATTTAGGGGTTTTCTTAAACCTGGTCTGGTATCTCTCATATGGTTTGTGCATGCATCTGTTCTTCCTTTTCTTTTCTGAGACCTCCCCTGATTCTACCAAATGTGCATTTGAGTAGTGCCTGTAGTAGGTTAATACTTCTGGCTGACTTCTGGACATGTGTACTGCATAAGAAAGGTGATTTCTTGGGATTATATCTTATCTGAAAACTGGATTTTGTATGTTTCCTATGGGATACGGGTGACATGATGTATTGTGAAGGACCGGTATGTCTTAGTGGAGGGCAATAGACCTAGGGAGTACTCTTCAATTTTTTAAAATCTAAAGCCTGTGTTTTAGAACTTCAGTTTGCTGCTATCACTAGCTTTACTCCTGTCAAAAATGTATATATTGTGCAGGTAGTTACTCTTTGCATACTAACAGCAACATGTTTTCTGTAGTTTTTACTAACCTGAGCTGCATGATTTTGTCTCTGGGGCATTTTGTCTCTAGCTCTGAACTCATTCTTCAAAGACCAGTGCTGGACTGAGACATCTGAAAGTTCCTGTTCTGAAAGGTTCTGCTCAGCCCATTGTGAAGGGTTCTAGCAGTCTAATTTATAGGCTAGGTGTGTCCATCTGGAGTAGTGTCCTAGGAATCACATTAGCCCTTGGTTCCTTCATGGAAGTATCTGACCCTTTTTCTGGGCTTTAATACCCAGACAAAAAAGATATTAAATCTCCTGTGTCTGCTGCTTCATACCTAGGGTATATTGTTCAGCTGGAGCACTGTTGGCATCAGAACATTTTTCCTTTTCATTTTATTCAGTTACTTAGGTTTTTTTCTCTTTCTTTTTTTTTAAGTTTTTATTGTTGTTTTTTTTCTCTTTCTTGTGTGTTGCCTGTTGGTTGAGTTGGGTTTTTTGGGGCTTTTTGTATTTGTTTGATTTTGTTTGAGTATTTGTTTTGTTTGAAACTGATGTCATTTATTCTTGAAAATGTGAGCTTAAACGGAGAACTTTCACACTCTTCTGCACTTTCCCTAGTGTAATGTAAATCCACAGGCATGTAACAGGTCGTGCTCCGCTATGTAAGAACCTGGATTGTATAAAGGAAGAGTTCACATTTCTTCCTGCAGTGCTGAGATGCCTGGGATATTACTACTTGCACAAGGGAGTGCCTACTCTGCCTTGCTGATCTGAAGAGAGATTTAATCTTTCAGACAGCTCTTTGTGATGTTTATCTAGTGGATATGTCTGTTAGCATTGAGATTCTCTTGCCAGCCACCATTCTGCTCTAAAAGTATGTGGTACATCACTGTAAAACATACCTATTTTACTCTTGAGGAATTCAGTCTCCATTCAGAGGTCTCCTTTGCATCTATTATACATAAATTAAGCTGAGTCTTTTTGTATGACAATAGAAGAGTCTGCCAGGTTATTTCACTGTTTCCATTCACCTGATTTCGATGCTTCCTTTGGTGAGGTTTTACTCCTCTGATTCAATGCAGAAGTGAGATTGTCTCTGTGTCTTCCCTTGGTGTATTGGTTTTGGTTTTTGTTTTCTTCTTGTAGGTGCCTGTGATAGTGAGGGAAAAGACCAAGTGTCCTAGAAGTGCCTGATAAGTCAAGGTTTACTGATGGTGGGACTTCAGGGCAATATTTATAATACTATTCATAATAATATTCATAATAATAATATTATTATAATTATTAATATAATAATTTTTGTCTGCTTTACTGCCATTTAAAGTGGCAAGTTACCATACTGTATGCACGTAACAAATACTTGGATGATCTGAATGACTTTGAAGTGAAAGTGTTTGGGATTTTTTAGATGATTAAAAAATGTGGGTTTGTTGTCACAGTGACAGTCTGAGAGTCCTTATATTCCAAGTCACTGTTTAAAGATTTTTACTAAAATTTCATTTGGGGGTTGTAAATTTGCATGTTCTACATTGTATGCTTGTTGTTAAAAATAATAATAGTAATAAGAAAAAAAATCCTTGGTATTATCATTACTGTTTATGGCAAAGATACTTCTGGTAACATAATGTGATCTGTGCTGTTCCAGCTTCCATTATTTTTTGTTCACTTTCATTCAAAATCCAGTTTGCTATCTATGCCTCTATGCCTTTTTTAACAACATTTCTTAATTGTAACAGCATTGACATCAGTCATTTGTTTTTTGGGGTTTTTTTTTGGTGCCCCTGAAGCTTGAGGTTGCCATTTTTTTACCTACCTTGTAAAGATCTACTGTTACTGTGTCTGAGCATTTTTAAAAATTACCAGAAGATAATGATTTTTTTTTTTACTCCCACATGTTACATCTCTAAACACATTTTCTTTGTACAGAGTTAAAAGGAACCAGCTTCTGAAAGCAAATGCTAATTTTTTTTTTGATCAACACTCATCTTGGGTTAAGCGAGATCTGGAGCACAAAAGAGTTAATTTTGAAAACACAGGATTAGGAGAACTGTGCTCTTGTTGCATTATATTACGTTTCTTACTTTATCCAGACAGCTGCTTGGGTAATACTGAGGTATTACTTAGCTCATGTATTAGAGACTTACTTGTAAGATATGAAATCATGATTACTTCTTGACATTGTTATTATTTTATATATATATTTATATTTTTTAAAAATCGTATTTAATGAACTATAAAATGGTTTTGGTTGGAGAGGATCTTTAAAGCTGTCTAGTCCAACTGCCCTGCAATGAGCAGAGGCATCTTCAGTTACAACAGATTGCCCAGAGTCCCATCCAATCCACCCTTCAATGTTTCCAGAGATAGGGCATCCACAACTTCTCTGGGCATCTTAATATTAAAAGTTGTTTTTATATCTAGTCCGAATANTATATATTTATATTTTTTAAAAATCGTATTTAATAAACTATAAAATGGTTTTGGTTGGAGAGGATCTTTAAAGCTGTCTAGTCCAACTGCCCTGCAATGAGCAGAGGCATCTTCAGTTACAACAGATTGCCCAGAGTCCCATCCAATCCACCCTTCAATGTTTCCAGAGATAGGGCATCCACAACTTCTCTGGGCATCTTAATATTAAAAGTTGTTTTTATATCTAGTCCGAATATATCCTCTTTTAGTTTAAAACCATCACCTTTTGTTTTAGCACAAAAGGACTAGCCAAAAAGCCTGTTCCCATCTTTCTTGCAAGGCCTTTACACTGAAAGGCTGCGGTAAGGTCTCCCCAGAGCCTTCTCCTCTCCAGGCAGAACAACCACACCTCTCTCAGCTTTTCCTCAGAGGGGAGGTGTTTCTCTGATCATTTTGTGGCTCTTCTCTGGACATGCTCCAACAGGTCCATCTCTTTCTTGTACTGAGTTGAAATGCTTTTTTTGGAAGTACCTCTTGTACTGAGTTTTGAAATGCTATCCAGCTTGTCTGAAAAGTGTGCAGGGGAACTTGAAGGGATTTTAGGATAGGTTTACTGCTATAAATCTGCTGGAAGAGTGGTGTGTTTCTGAAATATATATGGAACCAGGCATATTAATTCTCTTCGTGTTTCTGCATAATGAAAATGGAACTTTGTTAACAGTAATTTTGATTTTCATTCAGGCCCAGTTTGGAACTTTGTCTGATTACTTTGAAGCTCTGCATAAAGCAAGCAATTCGGGCGAAAAGAGCAGCAATTCATTGTTTCCTGTTTTAAGTGGAGACTTCTTCACCTATGCAGACAGAGATCATCATTACTGGAGTGGGTACTTCACATCACGACCCTTCTATAAACGCCTGGACAGAGTCTTGGAATCCTACATACGGTAAATACTGCCACCCAGTACATTTATAATGCATTTCTTGGCGCATAGGAAAGTTGAATGTGTAAATATTGTTGTGGTTTAACCCCAGCCCAGCCCCAGGCAGCCCTTCACCCACTCCCCCCACCAGCAGGGAGTTGATGGAATTCTCTTGGAGAGAATTGGAAGGGTCAAAGCTACAAAACTTGTGAATTGAGACAAAGGCAGTTTAGTAGGGAAAGCAAAAGCCACACACACAAGCAAAATAAAGCAAGGAATTATGGCTATAGTGTGAAGTTTCTTAGAGAGAAGTACAAAGGTGTGAATTTTACAAGCGCTCTTAGAGGAAGCTGAGAAATAGCCAGGAATATTGTGTGCCAAGTGACCTCAGACTACTGTTCTTCTGAAAACTGTCAGCATCTTCTTTAAAGAAAAAAATTGTTGCTGAATTTTAGTAATGGAGTATTTAAGTGGTTCTCCCTTGTAGCAGACATAAGATAGATGATTTAACTGTGTTTTAAAGCTCCAGAAAGAAATTTAGGGCAGATGGAGATGATGTAAACCTGGAATAGTTCATGTATTGCCTTCCTTAAGGATTACAGATTTTTTGCTGTAATGGATGCTGCAGTAGTGGAAGGGGCAAGAGAGGTGTGGAAAAAAGCATTTTGCCAGCATGGAAAATAGTGGTTTTGAGGCAGATACAAGTACCTTTCAGAAGAGAAACTATATCTAGCAGAACTTGTTTCATTTTTCCCAAGGAATCCAGTTTTTACTGTGGTAGAATGGATGATTCATCACAGGAATATTTAATTTTCAGTGAAAACAGTGTTTAATACTGCTGTTGGAAAAGACAAGATGTACAAGAGAGTAGGAAGAGCAGGACAGATAATGTTCTTATAAATTGAATTATCTAGTTAATTGTTTTTTCATAGTTTTGATTAATTTCCTTTCAGTTTCTTAAAATTTAACAAGAATTTAATTTTCTTCAGCTTCATCACAGTCTAATTTTTCAAGATTTTTAGGTGTGTTTACTTTTTTTGTCTTTTTTTTTGTTTTTATTACTTAGATTGCAGAAAACTTTATATATATATAAATTTATTTGTAGTATCTAAAACTTTACAGTGTTAAAGAGATTCCTTCATTTAAACATTCCAATTGCCTTTAACTTCTGAAAAAGGTATAGGTAAATCATCTCTGGAAAAACACTAAATTCAATGTTCTTATGTATTAAAACAAAATATAGTTTAAAAAAGTACATGGGAATTTTTTCATTCTTCATTGTTGTCTGCAAATAAAATGTAAGAACAGTATGTATAGATGTGTTCTCATCATTTTAATATCAGTTTTTTTGTCAGTTTCGTCTCCAGAAACCATGAGAATCTTCACAAATGTCACATTAGCTATGACAACAGCAGAAGTAGGGGTTTTGTCTTTTATTTTTTATTTCTTTAAAGTCAAAGAAAGTACAGTTGGATCATATTTAATTGTCAACCTCATGATTATTTTTTCCATGGTATTTTTGAGCTACAATATGTCTGTGTATCTGGTAAATGGGTATATATGTGAGCCATGAATAGGATGTAAATACATGTGTGTGTGTTCTTTTCCAAGGACCAATGCTGTTAAGTTTGGACAGTACCAAAATTACATAGCACTTTACTGTTACTTAATAGCCAGGAAATAGGGTTCAGCCTCAGGACCTAATACGAAAACTAACCACTTAAGCAAGAAAAGAGTTCATTCTTTAGGTTTTTCCTGTTTGAAAAGAGTTTTGGGTTTCTGTAGTAAAGAAGTGTAAGAAAGCATAAGGATTTTATAATGGAGAGTGACATTGATTTGAGACGTTATTGACTTTTTAATCTTAAGTGAGAAATGGATGGATTGATGCAGTTTAAAGGATGATAAAATATGTGACCAGAAGTTTATTTAATGTAATGAGAAGATACAAAGAACAACAGCATAGTTTGGGACAAGTTAGGGACACAATCTGTGGTTTTATTAGTTACTGATGTAAACAGGGAAAAATTACAGTAAGTCTGCAAAAAAATTGTTGAAGTAATTCAGAAGATTAATATTACAGTGATAGTTCTAACTATGCAGATGGATAGAAAATACTACATCTTGAGAATTCAAAATCTCTTGGAAATATTATTTATTTAGGTTAAATATAAACTGGATCTAAAGGTAAGCTAGTGTAGGCCTTGACAAATCAGTGAAGCAAATTTTGGTCTACTTGCAGTGTCCTGTCAGGGAGAGATACTACAAATTACGACAAAGTGGAAAATTTGTGAAAACTATTTTAGGTCATCTGCAGTAGTTTTGAAACAGAGGTGAGAAAACCAAGGTTTTATACTGCTTTTATGGAAAGGTGTTAGAGAGATGCTTACCTATAAACTGAAGTGTTCTCTAATACAGTGTTTTATTTCTGCGTGTCTTTCATCTTTGACCACTGAACCATTCCAGTGTTGAGAAAAATATTGAGACATGAAAGGAAAATTTTGCATCTGAAAAACTTCCTTATTAATAAAAAATAAAATTAAAGGGTTGTTGGTTGCGGGGAAGGAAATCTCATCTGTAGGACTCAGAATTAAAATATGTTGTGTTCTTTTCTTTATAGCTGCAGTTAGGCCAGTGTTTAGTGGATAGCTCAATTTATTTAAAAAAGGTAAAATGCTTTCAGACAGGATTTATTGACTAGATGAATGTGCATCTGATGCCTTTCTTTCAACTGAAATATTTTCATTTTTATTTCTAATTAAGCTGCAATAGGACAAAGTAGGAGGGATGCATAGAATTAGGAATTTGCACTAAGCAACATCTAAAATTACAGTGATTAAGATTAATCTAGCACTAGTAATTATGACTTTTTAACACCTTGATTTTGTGTGTCGCTTCTGAGCAGTTACCTAACCTGTAGGAGCAAAATCTCATCCTGTTCCTGAAATGTTGACAATAGGAAAATGGTTTAGGCTGTTACATGTACAGTGCACCTTTCAGTTTATTGGGTATGTGGTAGTTGCAGTTTTTACATAGTTTTTGTTGTACCTAGTTTGAAATTGAACACATGAACTCACTGGCAACTTGGGTAAATGAAAGAGTTAACTCATTTTCTTTTTTTTTTTTTTATTTAATACTTTCATGCCTAGAAGTTTGCATTGTAATAAAATATGTTCTTGTGGTTTCTTTGCTGTTTTGTGACATTAACCTGTATAATCGTAGTTGCTTCAAGTTGAGAAACATTCATTAATCTCTAATAAATTTTGAAAACTAATCTGACACTTTTCAGACTTACGAAAATAGAACTGTAATATTTTAGGAAAAGAAGACAGGAAAAAAGTTAACAGATGTTTTCCCAGAATTTATGTAGGCATTTTTGTTAGTCAAATATGCATAATAACTGGCAATTATGAGGATATTTTTTGTAAAATAAATTTAGATTCTCATAAAGCAAGTGAGAATCTGGTGCTAATATTTTAGTGCTAGGCTTTTGCAACAGATGCAGAAGAGAAAGGCTCTGCATTCTGTTCAGTGTAAGGTTTTTGGAATCCAGTGTTCTTTCCATTCAGGTGAATGTATAGTGAGCAGATGCAAGAGGTGCTTAAGCCCTGAGAAGAATTTAGTTTGCTTAAAGTGCAAATGACGGAATAGATATTAGATGGTGTACAGATTAATTATTTAAAGCAATTTTATTTGATTAATAGGTTGCTTTTTTAAATGGGAGTTGTATGTTTCCTGCAGGGCAGTCCATCCATACTGTGGGGTTTTAAGACCAAATCCGTATACCTCACACATTTATGAGTGTGTATTTCAGTTTGCACTGTCATATTTTTATTTTAAAGCTCCATTTTCCATCGCAGAAGTCTTGCAGGAAGCTACAGTGTGAAGCTAGAAACAGGCTAAAATGTTCAAGAGTAAGGTTTAAAAAGCTTATGTAACTATTTACAGTTTATTCTTTAGATCAAATGTGGATTGCTTTTTACATTTTAACCCTATATAAATACTTGATTATTCTCTGCAATTCCAGGGCAGCTGAAATTCTCTACTCCTTGGCTTTAGTACAGTCCAGTAAATCTGAGAAGATGAGTGTATTTCCTTCTGTGGATAACTATAAATTGCTGACGCAAGCTAGGAGGAACCTTGGACTCTTCCAGCACCATGATGCTATTACAGGAACAGCCAAAGATTGGGTAGTTGTGGATTATGGCACCAGGTAATTTATTAGAAATACATAAACTTAAATCTTAATTTCCATTTGCATTTTTAGAACTGAAGAGTTTATTTCAGACATACAGATTTGATATACAACATACTCCACTGAAAGCATAGTGATGCTCTACATGAGAAGTGGATTTGAATACCCTTACTCTTCGTTTATGAAATATTTTTTAACCCTCTGAGTGAGAATTTGATGTCCAAACAAAATTTTGATGTTTCAAAATGTAGACATGTTACTGAGATTTCCTTAATAACAGAAATTTTCTGCAGTAACTGCCATAGAGGCTAACGTTTTGTATTTGTCTGTCCTAAGCAATGATCAAAGATGTGCTACTCGAAAAATACATTCCTTGGAAAATCCCGCATCCTCTGCAGCCTACCTTTCTTAAATGAGGGAAATCCTTTTCATATTGACAATCTTCTACGTAACTTCTCTATCATTATTTATTGCTGTTTCATCTGGTGGGTATTTCCCAGTACTGAGAAACTATTCTGCTAGCTGCTTCATAGAATTTTTTCGAAGAAGGTTGCTTGTTATATGGATGTCGGTGTATGCACATGCTTTAATTATGCGTTTGCTCAGAAAATTGTAACATATTAGAATGTTAAGAGCTAGTAAATTTGATTAATTGAGGTGATGATGGTAGACTGATGCAACCGCATGTTCATTAAATAAGTAATTGTTTTAAATACATCTAAAATACTCTTTTTAAAACTATTTCATGATGAGTATTTTTAAATTCCATATTTTTAATTTAGTAAATCACAGGTATTCACAATGGACTTGGTTATGAGAGAGTAAAAGAAAGGCTTTTTTTCTCTTTAGAAACAAAATTAGATAGCTGTCTATATTTAGAAATTTCTAAACGTTGTGTGAATTATAACAATGGAAATCATGGTAGTTTATATAGTTTATATTTTTTGTGTTTCTGATTGTTCTCTTAATGCTGTGTAAACACAATCTTGACTTTGTGACCAGTGTTTCATGCTTGTCTCTGCTATAGAAACTGAAAATCAAATATACAAATTGCAAACTTTCCTAAGCTTAGCATTTTGAAAGAGTACTTGGCATTCCAAGGATACACTTTTTGTAGCATAGCAGACAGGAGGAGATGTACCTCACTTTCAGTATGCAAGATGGGAATATGATGAAATTCAGAATATTTCTACATTTTTCAGGCTGGTCACCCATTGCAACTAGCTGTTCTTAATTTCATGCTATACTAATGTTAAAAATTTTATTTATTTTTCTGCAACTCATGTTCTTAAGTTACAACAGTGAATAAAAAAACCTGAAAAATAACCAAGATTTTAAATGTCTTAACAGGCTTTTCCATTCAATAATGAACGTGAAGAAAGTGATAACTGATTCTGCTCATATTCTTATCCTAAAGGACAAAAGTGCTTATAATTATGACACAGCAACTCCATTCCTGAAGATGGTGAGCTATCTTCCTTGATTTTTTCCAAAAATGAAGTGTGAACCATGTCTTTTGAATGCAGTACGAGTAGCCTGGGAAACGTCAGAACTAAATTTGCAGTTAATGCCTTCTCAGAAATCTGCTACTTATCACTCTTCATATTAATTGAAGATAATAGAAAGTCAAAAGTGAACATCAGTTGATGTTTAAAAAAGCCCACATAGCTAAAGGAAAGGAACTTATTTTGTTCCGCTTTTTGAATTAGATAGTAGAAGCAGGTGTTCTAATTTTCTTGTGGGGATAAATCTGTTGGTGACTTAAGTGATATACATATGTAAGTGTATATGTAAGAATTCTGTCCTGTAATTTCACTTTACTTGTAATTTTAAGAAATGTGGGAAGAATAAAATTTCCTTCCCTAACAGAAGTCTAACCTTAACTTGAGACTAGGTCTAGACAAGACCTTGTGGTTTTTTTTCCCTTCGCTGAAATTATTTGATAAAGGAATGTTCAAAGAGATCGATGACAAAATTGGCAATGGCTCCTCATGTATCAGTTTGAGACCTATTTTACAGTGAAGAACACCTTGAAGAAACACACTTGCTCATATGGCTTCCTTTCAGAATTCTTTCACTTTCAGAACAAAGGTCCTCTTCTGTGATAGCTAGGAATTTTTAGGAAGTCTACTTAAGTGCATTTGCCTTGAAGAGAGACAAAATGAGATGCTTTAATCTCTTTGTGCAGAAACATAGTAGGGTTAAGACACTTTTTATTATATGATTACCTCACACTTCTGACGTAATAAACATGACTTATATTTCACTGGTTTAGTTGTCCCAGGTGTGTCATATCTTGAATTATTCTTCCAGTCACATATATACATTAAAAAACAAAGTTAAAATAATTCTTTATAACTTTTATACAGATATATATATATGTATGTTTATATTTTGCATGTGTGTGTTGTGCAAATGTGTGTCGCAAATATACAATTTTCTTCCTCTTTGGAAAACGAATGTGCGCTTTCATAAAGTGGGAATATTTTGAAGGCATTCATAGGATGAAGTTTTTACTTCTGCTCTGAATTATATTGGAAGACATTGTGATGTTACATTTTACTAAACTTTTTGTTGTTCCTGTTCTTTATCAGTCTGGATTAATACCACTGTTCTAATTGCTGTTTAACCTGTAATGTTGCTTAGAAACATATTAATTCAATAAGTTATTGTTACCACTGTGAAAGCAGAAATTAAAAAGGAAGTTCTTATTTCAATGAATTTATTGTATCTATATAAAACAAAAAATAAGCTGATTACAAAAGTAGATTAAGATTTATCTGTGTGATAAACAGCATCTGTGGCATATCATAAAACTAATGTCCCTTCTGTGCATTGGAGAGAGCAACAAAAACTTTTAAATGTGGGATTTGTAAGCTGCTAAGAGAAGAACTTGGGGATGCTTACAAAAAACCTTTGCAAACCTTGAGCAAGTTGAAAGTTCGAAGGCAATTGTTTTGGAGTACAGATTGCGGTATTTTGGTGGCTGATGAAAGCTGACATCAAGAATTGCTCAGCGATGGGCATTCAGAGTGAATGCCCAGACAGTGGAGAAAGACAAATGATGAAGATTCTAAGATTGAAAGTGGCTGTTCTTTTTGAGGAGTGAAGAAGCAGAAAACACTTAGAGGGGCAGAGCACAAGACCATAAGCAGCAGCATTGCAGCAGGAAGTAGGTACAACCAGGGAAAAGTTCCCCTTGGAGGCAGAAAAAAGGAAGCTGAGAATAAGACACTATGAAAAGATTCCAGAATGACGCTGCTTGCACTTTTTCTACTTTTCTTACTTATTAGTTACACAAAAAAGCATCATGTTTTTCTCAGTTGATAACTGAATACTTTGTACTTCATGTGTTAAGTTTTACAGACTACACTAGTAAACAAACAAAAAATCATTTGCAAGGAAATACACTGAAAAATACAAGAAACTTAAAGATCTCAGAATGATCCAGCTTTGGTTGGATCATGGATGGGATTCAAACTGTAAATGTAAAGCTGTGGAACCACTGCACCATTCCTGTACATTAATCTTACTTCTTTCAGTGCAGAAAAAAAAAATCATGTAGGTGACAATTGCTGGATTTGAAAAACATGATTTTGAGGCTGTTTTGAGGAACTGAGAGCTCAGCACTTCAGTTTCAAAGTCTGTAGTTGTCACCATTGTATGAACTGACAGGAATGCGCTGTGAATCAGCAGTTTGGCTGTTCTCTTAGACTAATGCAGCAGTGACAGCAATGTCTTGTCTCTACCTTTCCTCAGTGGAAGTGAGTCCTGCACCACACCACATCCCAAATTATGTTTTTTGAAACTTTTCTCTGCCTACAGTATAAGGTAACAATGAGACTTCACAGGAGACTAGACAGTGAATCCTTGTGGTAAGTGCACAGGTGTGTAGTGTTTCAGAGTAGATTTATAGAAGGGTGAAAGTTAATAAAAATATGTGATAAATATTTGAAAAATTTGATGAAAGTTGGTGATTATGACGTCTTCTATGCAAAAATGAAAACACAGTCATAACAATTTGGGAACAGAATCTAATAATATCTTTAATGAAAACAAATATTTCCCAGTGAATTGTAATTGGTCAAAGTGGACCTCTTTCTTTTGTCAGTGTGAAGAACTTAGTTTACTAAAGTTTGTGGTTTGTCATCCTCAAAAAATAAGCTCTGGTTTATGGTGCTGTTAATGTG
This sequence comes from Origma solitaria, assembly GCA_013397895.1. Lineage (NCBI taxonomy): Eukaryota > Metazoa > Chordata > Aves > Passeriformes > Acanthizidae > Origma > Origma solitaria. The sequence continues at coordinate 546,426 of VZRL01004325.1, read as the reverse complement.
GTTTTGTACTCCATGAAATGCATATAGTAGACAAAGCTCATATATTATCCATTGAAGTATATTCAAAAGCAAATTCAAAGATGTTCTCTTGTAGGATGATGTTCAGGCTTCTCAAGATTCTTTGCCACGCAAGACAGTTATTAAGCTGACATTACAACCAAGGTAAATAATTTATATATTACTCAGTGTCTGAGATTCTTTTAGTAATGTATGTGTTCTCACTACCTAGTAAGTAGTTTTTCATGCCATTTCCTTTTCTTTTTTTTCTTTTCAATTTTCACTCAAAATAGAGCTGAAAGTTTTTAAAAAAGAAAATTAAAAAAACCAACGGAGATTATGCTAATACTATTGTGTCCAATTGAAAGAGGGCACAGCATGTTAAAACTATAGGCTTTTCTCACAGGCATTTCTCACTACAGCTGAAGTAAATATTCTCTTTCTGTGTGCTTTTACAGCATTGTAATACTAAATAGATCATGCTTGAGAGAAGCAATAGAAGATTCTAATTAAGCAGAGTTACAGGCACCTCAGTTAACTCTGTGAGCAAAATGTTAAGTTTTTATAAGGCCTAAAAACCACAATTTATAAATACTGGATTGTCTTTAAAAATCAAGGAGGAGATAAACTAGGTCACTGTTCTCTCTTAACTCCAACTTTCCATTGTATTAAGATGGTTTACATTTTTATTTATATGTAGTTGTAGCATATTGAGTTGAAACTGGCATCCTGCTATCCCCATGAAAGCTTAGTATCCAATCTGAAATAATGTACACTTTCATCGAAATGGCTGATCCAAATAAAGTGAATAAGACGTATGAGTATGAGAGCTCCTGTGTGTGTAAATCAAATAATACAAGGTTTTTGCTTACAGAACAGAAGATGTAAGATTAATTAAAAAGTAGTGAATGCTATTTTTGCTGATGTTAGTATTTGATTTCTCTAATTCTGGCAAGTGGCAAGCTAGTAAGACTTACTTGCCTAATTCGTGAAGGTGTCCAACTATTCAGCAGACAAACTACTGCTGCTAAAAAAATAAATTCTTTGAAAAAGTGAGTAAAGTTTAGTCCTTGCGAGCTTTTGGGGAATCTGTCTTCAGTCCTCCAGCACTAAATGTACATAATAAGTAGTTTTAGTGTATGCTTTTCTCTAGAGCATAGTATTTTTTAATATTTTAAGGACTTCTAGTCTCTTATTTGAGTTCTATATAGATGCTTATAGATTATCTTAAACTTGTCCAAAATGGCCGATAACTCCGGTACCTGTTTATTTAACTAAAATATTTTAGCTTTTTCAAAATTATCTCCTTAGGTTTCTTCACTGGAAGAGGATTGTATATGTAATATATAAGCACTTGGCTGGAGGCAAGTTATGATGTAGACTTTCTTTGCCATTTGAGGATAGCTTTATTGCCTTTGCTTTTCTTACTTAGGTTAGCTGTTGAAATTTTCCCTTTGCCCCTTTCATCCCCTAATATGCATTTTGTTTGTATACAGTGTTCCACTTATGTCTCTGCATAATATGCTGAGTGAGTTTTTCCCTCTTTGGTCTTTATTCATTTCAGACATTTACCATTTTTTTCCCCCTCTTAGTTGTACATTAAATAGACATACGTGACATTACCATTAGTATTATTCTAGCAGACTACTACTGCTATTCTCTGAACTGGGCTTAACTTACTAAGAAGATGGTACTAGTAGAAAATTGCTAATTTTGTGTTGTCTGGTATTGTGAAGATACCATACAGTCATATAAGGTGTGATTCATGTCCCAAAGACTGTAATCAGAAATATGGGAGAAAGAATGAGGGGGGAAATGAGAGGGAAGGGGCAAAGAAACATTGTAAGAGAATATCGATATTGCTTACTAAAACCCTGTTTATTTTTTTACTTCCTTTTTGTAAACACTTTGAAAGTAATGCTTAAGTGTACACTACTTCATGTTTCTTTTGTTGTTAAAATTTTGATTTGAATATCTGTTTGTGAAAATGTTTTCACTTATAAAAATTAGCTTAGTCTCTTTAATGCTCTGACTTTTTCTCTGGTTGTCATCTGAATCTCCACTAACGTTATTACCTTTGGGAAAAGGGGTATGTAAGCTGACAGTAACTATTGGTTAAATCTAGTACGTGAATTATATGACTGCATCTGAGTTTTCTGCTACCATTTAATGACAAATGTTAGTTTCTGTAGAAACTTAATAAATCTATTATTAAGGATTACTATGCTTAAACTTCAAACTTTAAAGCTTGAAAGAGAGAAACTGGCTTTTTGCATTTAAAATTTTGGGCCTCAGCAGATTTTGGCTATTGATTTTCATCAAAACTTTGTTATTTGCTTGTCTTCTGTTCTTAATCGTCCTTATTGTTCACCTGTGTATAAGCGAATCTCTAGATTTCTTTGTTAGTGTGTTCTAATATGTCATTATATGACATAGAAATTAAATCAGTGTAACTGGCAAGGTGTTACTTTTCTTTGATTGGCTATTTTGCTTTTTGTATTTTTGCATTTCCATGTCAGAATTTTTAAAAATATCTGTTCTGTAACTTGGTTATTCTTATGAAAGTGTGGTTCTTACCACCTGTGAGTTTAGAGGGACACTGCTGATGGGAAGCTCATAATGGCTTTTTAAATCTCAATAATTTAATTTTTTTTCCCTTACTTTACTGATGGCAAATGTAACTGGTTTTTTACAGGAAAGTAGTTGGTAGTGTACTTTTTGCCTCTTTCATCCATCCTTGCTTTTGGGTGTTTTTTCGTAAAGTGTTCTCTTCACTGCTGATGAAAGTTGTGGTCAGTAGTGAAAACTGATCTAACAGACTGTACAGGAGAACTACCACTACTCAATTACAGGGAAAGAAAAGAAAGCAGGAAAATAATCTATCTTTCAGTAGTTATTGTTCTAGTATGAAATAACTCCATATTGTTGTGTAGGTGAGCAGTATCTTTCAAACTGCTTCCAAGTAGGTGCCACATGTAACCTATTTGGGGTATTATTTCTTCCAACACCTGACCATCTCTTCTCTGTAGAGCTGTTGTGATATTTTTATGAATCCACAGGTTTTTTTAAGAAGTCATGTGTTAATTTTGATGAAATAGGTATACAATGTATTTTAAAACTTAACTTTGACTCCACCACCTTAGAACGACTAAGAGATCTTATGATCAGGCTTTTGAATACTGAAGTTACAGAGTCTTTAACTACACTAAATCCCTTTTAACAGATAAATGAAATTGCATGCCTTTTAAAAAGTTGCTACTTTCAGCTGAAAAATGGAGCTTTCACAAGATAATATCCAGCTGGATCTGGAACTACTTCAGTCTTGTTCTGAAGTTTAAAGTTACTGCATGTCTTGGAGACGAAGCCCGTGAGTGTGCTGATAAATTGGATGCTGGTTCATACTCTGTGAGTACCCAGCCCTGTAATAAAATAATAGGTTTTTAAGGAACCTAAGTATGCCCAGGGTCATACTTCCTGAATGGCAAAAGTCTTGCACTCACTGGGCATGGTGGGTGAGGGGTGAGTTTGAGCCTGTGCTTGAATGTCCAGTTCTGGCTGTCAGGAGCAGGCGAAGGACATGCTGACTGTGAGGGGAAAGGTTTTCCAGCTATTTCTATCTGTGCTGCTTCCCCATTGCAGGGGAGCAGGATACACAAACAAATGACTGAATGGACTGTCTGCCCCAGCTGGGGTGTTGTAATGGTCTTGCTTGGCACAATATGGTGAAGCTGAGTGAAAAATCTGACAATGGTAATTAAGTTTTTTTTCCCATTTTTGTTTTAACTTATGGACTTTCATGTACTGAGCTGGGCAGTTTCAATACTGAGCTCCACTGCACTCTACAAGCAGTGTGCGGCATCCCATCTGAACTGAAGATACTGTGGCATTGAAAAAGGTTTAAAAACCATTGATTTAGGATTGTTTTTAGCGCTAAACCAACTATTCTTATAATTTTCCCACAAATAACTTTTGTCAGCTAATCTTAGAGGAGCACTATGCTATGATAACCTTCTTACCAGGCCAGTTTTACAGCTTAGCAGACACTATATCCACTAGCTGAAATATTTAGGTTGCCTAGGGTATTAATTATAGGAGGATACACTGTAATCAATTATTTCTTCAAAGATCTGTCAAAGCACCAAGCAGTTTAATGATATCTACCTTATAAAAGAAAGTTTCCTTTTTTCAAGTAGAGGATGCAAAATAATCTGGGCTATCATCCTTACCTTGTTATCTATGAGCAGGTTTTGGCATAAGGTTGTACTTAATAAAGTCTTGGAATAAGTCATCTTTATCCCATTAGGTCCAAAATTCGTGATATTTTTTGAGAAAGAAAATCCCTGTTTACCTCTATAATTTTTCGAGTTGCTAATCTTTTCAAAAATTCACTTGGCAGGGGTATTCACTGCTTTCTCAACACAGTGCTGTAATATAGAAATTAAAGCTATATTGCCAAGTTTAATGTATGAGAAAAAATAATGTACAAAGGTCAAAAATTCCTGACAAAGCAGTGGTTATGCTTCTGTATTTGGTTGAATGATGACAGCAGGAATAGCTTGTCTGAGAAGGAAACTTTGTTAATGACATGCCATAACTGTGTATTTCTGAGCTTAGTAAGTGACTGGATCTCTTTATTTGTATTGGTGGTGGGGTTTTGTTGCTATTCTTTTTTTCTTTAGCCCTGTGTTGCCCATGTTGGTACAATCAATCTAAACTGTTGTTCAATGTAGTTACAAGGAGAGGACCCTCCAACAGCATTTGACATTTTAATAATATACATCTTAATTGACTTTTATGCTTGCATGATTTCAGAGGCATATGTTTACCTAATTATACTCCGAAACAGCTGGGAAAAACAGACAGTTGAAACAAAGCTACTTTTCGTTGTCAATGAGGGAAAAAACAAGTTTAAAGAAAACAAGAAAGAATACAGTAACATTTAAGATATCTTCAGAAATATTTGTGGCAATTCAAACATAGTTAATATGCACACTTGTTCTCCAAAGAAGGAAACAAATCTCAAAAAAGCAAGCAAGCAAACAAACAAACCCTAACCAAACCAATAGTTTTAGGTTTTTATTTATGACATGGTTATTCATGATAGCAGCATGCACAACCTTATGTTTTTGTTAAAATGAAACCTCTGTGAGTATCTTTCCGGGAGGTGGACAGGTGTCATTCAGTCAAGCCTTAATACTCAATGCTTCCATTAAGAAATGCTTAATTAAGCAATGTATTAAACACACAGGAGTACAAGTAGGTAAAAAAGTAGAAAATACTTAGAAGGTGATATATGAAGAGCCTGCACTTCAGTTTCCAATACTGTGCCTGCTCAGGCTGAATACAGCCTAATGGTTTTTTGAAAATTATTTTAAAGTGTTAATCTTAGTGTTCAGCTGCCTGATCAATTGACTGGATTTCAGGACACCTGCAACTCCCATGAGTATGTTCTGTTTGTAGTAAACTCAAGATCATTTGGACTAAATTAATTGGAAATTTAAAAAGCATTCTCCTTGATTTTCGTGATGGAAGAGCTGTTGCAAAGGCAATGAAATGCTTGGCTGACACAGGATAATTCAGACGTCTGAATCTTGAAACATCACATAATGTGAACTTGAAATAAGTATTTGAGTAAAAATCATTTGGTAAAAGTTGTCACTTCAAAATGAAAAAAGCATGATACATGCATTCTGTTTTATAGGTGGAACTTAGCTGTGCAACTATCTTTATGATCAAAACCAACAAACTCTGCATTGACAATGTCTAATGGGACAGGAAGTGAGGGATATGGAAGAGTTTCACAGCACCTTGATCTCTTTATTCTCACTCTTTCTGTAAGGTCACAACAGTTTTTCAGAGGTTTCTCTATTTACTGTGTGAGTTTTCTACGTTTTGTGTTAAGAAAACATGTAAAAAATATACTACATGCAGGCTTATCTCAGGGCACTGGTAGTTGACATCACTCTAAAAGTTTATCTGTGAAGACTAAAAACAAAACAAATAAGCTAAGAGATGAATGCTTGCTTTGGTTTAAGGGATAGCTCTTTAAAACTGGACTGTGGTACATTTTTTGAGTTATGATAAATTTTCCTTATGAAGAAGAAAAAAGCAGCTTTGATTTGCAATTAATTGTACTTCAAAGCTTTTTGTGGATTTAATTTTTATTTTTCAAAACTCAGGTTTTGAAAGTTATGCTTCTGAATTCAAGTTATTCTAAAAGTTGTTAAATTTCAGACTTTTAATGATTAATTTTTCTGTGCATAAAAATCTTACACATCAAACTTTTTTCCAGTTTTTGGTCTGTCTTACTGTGGATGAACCAATGACAGTCTGTTCTAAATGTTTTTGTTTACTGACTGTCTTTGAAATTGCCATTGCAAAATTAAACCAGTAAATAAGTTCATAGTTTGTAGCATTTATAGAATCTTTGCAGTTTTTCTAAATTGCAGAAATTTAGTCTTTTCATTTCAGTGCACAAAATATCAGCATCTTTTGTTGGGGTTTGCAGTAGCAGTACAGTCAGATAGTGAAAGTATTTGATACTTCAGTTGCTATAAAAATTAACAGCATTAAAATAAAAAATGACAATTAGGTCTTAAATGAAATTTCTGGTTTCTTCTGAGAACACTGTAGTGGAAGTATCGTGAAGTGCAGAAGGAACAGATTAACTGAACATACTTTAGAGGAAGGAAAAAACCTGAGTTTGTTTTCAAAAAACAGAAAATTATTGTTATGAAGGAATATGGTAGTGAGTAACTGAACACAACTGAAAGATCTGCATCGTATGCATGTACTTGTTGAAGCAGTTTTGGAAGTAGAATATACACATTTTCAGTATATTAGTACATTTGTGTATTATTTCTTTTTCTTCCAGGCACTGGCCCCTTCAGCCTTTTTACTGGAATTACTTTGAGGCAATATTGTAGTTAGTCCAAGGCTCTCAAGGCACAGATTGAAGTGATATGGAATACTTAAAAGTCTTTCTGCTCTTCTGAACCAGATTTTTTTTCCCTTCTAAATGCAGATTTATAAAGCCTGCACTACAAGAGGAACAAGGAAAGAATTTTAGTGAAGGTACTTCCTGATCCTGAAAAAGTCAGGGGGCTTCAAGCCCATCTTGGACCTCAGAACATCTCACAACTTTGTGGTAAAAGAAAAATTTAAAATAGTGCCTTTGGACTTAATCCTTTTATCCTTAATTGGAGAGTAGTTATGTGCTCCAGATTAGGATATGTGTGCCACTACAATCCATCTAAATCATAGGAAGTATGTGTCTCTGGCATCTGTAGTAGGTACATAACATTTAAAAGTCTTGTCGTAGGTTGATGTTGATTTTTTTTGTGTGTGTTCACAAAATATGTAGCTCTTGCTGTGCCGTTGTCTGTGTTTATTGTGAATGCTGTTTTCTTGAGGGTGTTCCATGGTTTGTTCTTGAGAAAGCCATGCAAAGGTCCTGTTTCCTGTGAGAGTGGAGGGATGGATTATGTGCCTATTGTGTGCCTAAGTCTGCGCCTTTTGCGTGAGCAATGGATATTATGAAGATTTCTCTGTAGAGTTATAAAGGAGAGAATTCATAGGAATGCATGTGTGTGAGTTCTCTCACCTTTATTGAGTTTAAAGTTCAGCTGTGTGTTTGTCATTAGGAAGGGTAATCCTGCAGTGATTCTGAAATGTCAAGCTAGGATTATGGAACTTTTTCTTTAAGCACAGGCACTGGTTTTATTTATTTGTATGTTAACCAGAACTGTCAGACATTGCTGCTCTTAGAAATATGTATTTTTAGCACGACACATTTCTAAACTACGTATTTGGCTTCCTTTTCAAATGCTGTTATAATCATGGCATGATATTGTTTTGGTTGCAACTGCTGAATTCTTGTGAATTTACTTATTTACTGATACTATCTCTTTATGTCTTGATGTCACCAGTTTGGTATTATAATGAAAAGCTGATCTATGGATAATAGATTCCATTTCCACCTTTTTATACCTTATTAAAGCAACACAAATTTATATTGTGTGCTTGTAGTTTTGGGTTGAGATTACCATCCTACTAACGCTTATGCAGAATATTATTCATAAACTGTAAAAGATGTTTTATTTAAGAAGAGGACAAAATCCTACTATTTCTTCATATATTATAATATTTGATTATATATATCTTCAAGATTAATATTCTGCTCTAGAATAAACAGTTTAATTGGATTATAATTTGCTGCTTTTAATGTAAATTGATTCTTTTTTCTTGTTACGTCTGTGACAGTATTGATGAATTTATAAGAAGCTTATCTGGATGTGGTGTAGAGGAACAGATTAGCATTATTTATTTTACCTGATTAGATAAGCTGATAAATCTCCTTAGACTTTAACCAGTCAATGAAAAGCTCCTCGGAGGAAGGTATTGGAATCTTATTTTGGGGAGAACCTGCATTTCTCGGAAAGCTGTTTGTTTAACTTGATTTTTAATAAACCACCCATATTCCTACTGCCCCGTATTTTTTGTTTATACCTGACACGATATCTGAGAGTGTAGGTCTTAATCATAAACAAAAGACTTCTCAATTTAATTAAATGTCTAGGATTGTATAGTTATGAATGCTAATGGTTTCAGTATCTACTGTATCTCAGAGGAGGTATGTTAAATCTCTAGCAATTATTGAAACTAATGTAATTAGGTGTGTTGATTCAGTTTAAAACACAATTTCTCTGTAGTTGCTTTTGTTGCTTTGACCTTAACTTTGTGCTAGTTTCACTCAGTTAGTAGACAGAGTTGCTGGTGACCTAGCTGTTTTCTAAATTTTCATTGACAAATGTTCATTGGTAAATGTGGGATATCACATATTATTCAAATTATATCCTTTGGTATCAGTCTGAGAAGGGTGGAATTTTTTTGTGCAAAGTGAGGCCATAAACAAGCAAGGAATTCTTTCAGTTGGATAAGAGTCACAAGTTGTTTTCTGTCTGTCATGCTAACAAAGATGAATGTAAATATATTTTAAAGTTTGATGTCGTACTGGCAACAACTACTCTATATAAGATTAGGATTTAAAACTGTCTTGGTAAACTGGAGACCTTATTTCATAGTCAAAGAAGCAGGCAAGTGTAAGTGTTGCACATCACATGTAAAAATATTGTGTGGATTGACCAAATGGACATTAGTGAAGCAGAAGAAAAATAGGTATGACAGAAGATGATGCTTGTATGGTGTCAAAGGCAATTTTGCTCTTGGGTTATTTAAGTGGAAATGTTCTTTGTAAAATGCAGCTGAAATAGTGTGCTACACTCAAGTGATGAAGGCTTCATCAAAAGTATGGGGTGAGACCTTGGAAAGGGTTAATAGGAAAACAAGAGCACTAAGTCAAAGAAAGCAACCAAAGAGACATTGAAAGGCCATCATCTGTTTCGTTTGAAAGGACTGATAATAAGGAAGATAAATCTATAAATGCATCCAGGTTTGTCACAAAGAGTCATACATGCAGTGGAAAAAAGGAAGACATAATTGGAGGAAATGTTTAAAGTAATTACAAAATTTATTGTATATTAGAGAAACTGGTGCTTGAGCTGCAGAATGATACCATCAGTTTTGGACTTTTTTGAGAGTAGTGATTGCAGCATTTTGTTTGCCCTACTGATTTCTCATTTTGGTTAAGAGGCAGCTACAGCAACCTTCCAGTCCACTGGGGGTTTTGTTAATATCTAGATTTTCCTTTCGCTCTTCAATTTACTCTTGGGAGTCATAGCGAAATGGGGTATTTTGTAGTACCTAACATAACCTAAGGTTATAGAACAGTCTGTTTTGTACGTTGACTTCTGTTTGACAAGGTGGAATAAATGAGAAAAGTGGACTGGTTTAAGGCATATAAGACCTTCCAGTGATCTGAAAGGCTGCCTGATGTTTATATAAGAACTGCTCGCTCTAATGAGAGAACATCCCTCCTTAGAGTTGCTGTGCACAAGTACAGCAATTTATGTTCTGTTTGTTGTACAGGCAAGCAGAATTTTCTGTTCAGGACAGAAAGGTTTTTTCCTCTGAATGTTAGAGGAAATGTTATTTTGTCACTTGACAGATCCACTGTAAAAGTGGGAGTGCTTTTTGATGAAAATTGTCTGAGTGCTGGGTATTTCAACTGTTTTATGCATAAAAAAAATTGAAGAGTAATGTCTAGGAGGGTTGTGGAGGTCTTTTTTCGGTGATGTTTTTAGAATTAATATTACTGTGGGTAGGTGGGTTTTGGATGTGGAGTGTTGAGCATTGTAGTAACTACTGCTAATAACTGTGTAAATTAGAAGCAACAGATCAGTTCTCTGTAGGAATGCAGAGGGTCAAGAAATTTCCTAACACTGTAAAATCCTGCATTTTCCCTTTGCCTCTCTACACCCCTCTCTCTCCTCATCCCCCAGAAGTTCTGTTTCTGAAAGAAATAACCTAAATCCCTAACATCACATTTCCTTAAATTAGTTTAGTATGACTTAACATTGGAAGTGTATTTTCCTTTCTGGGGAAAAAAAAAAACAAACCCACAAAAATCTTCAATGCATCTAATAGGTATTGCTGATTTTGTTCTCTTTTGCAATATGAACTGGGAAGAAAATTATTTTTGTATTATTAGGTAAATATCCATGCATATCTCTTCCAAAATACATGAAGTAATTCCTCAGGGGCTTATGGGCTTTTATCTCAAAATTAACTCACAAATTGATTTAGATAATTTTTGTTTCCTTCTTTATTTTCGTATTTTCTTTTTTTTTTAAGTTGAGTTTGCCACTACTGAAAGAAGGTTGTGGGTCAGATGACACTGATAATAGTTCAAGGCACACAGAGACATTGAGTTCAGTATTTACAATAACATATAATAGAAGAAGTACAATTTGGGTGAAATCATGAGAATTTTTACATTTGAGAAATAAATACTCATTCGCAGAAGGGGAAATAAGGATAGTTTAAAATACCGCCAGTGTCAAATTTTCTTTGAAATGAGCATGAATCAGACTTGAATACCTTCAGAAAGTGGAGGACATTGGTCACAAGATTTTCATGCATGAAGGTTTGACTAACTTTGTCCAAAACTTTCTCTGTTGCCTAACTTTCTTACAAAATGAATTTTGAATAGAACTGAAAAGTGTCTTGAAAGGCTGTGAAACATACAGTTTCTGAAGCTCAATTTAGGAACTGATAGAAGAGCTGTAGAAAAAAGCATTAATCTGCTGCCAAGGAGAGTGTCACAATCATGAGCCTGCACAGTTGGCTTTTGATGAGTCTTGTTCCTAAAGGAATATTAAGAACAGAACATGGATTGAGATATTGGAAAATGTCTAATTTCTGTATAACCAAAGGAGCACTATGAACAGATAATATCCTCAAGATTGTATATATGGCATTTATTTTCAGAACAATTATTCTATAGACTCTATAATTATATTTTATAGGTCATCTTTAGTAATTCATAGCGGAAAAGCATACAAAATGGTTGAGGGCACCTGTGCTTAAAATGTCAATTATTTGTACTTTTGACTGAGGAGGCCTTGACTCTTACATGAGGGACCATAAGAGTTTTGAACAGAGTNTGTTTGTGGATATTTTGGGGGTTTGGGGGTTTTTTTGCCTAGCACTTTGAGTAAGTATTCAGTAGAGTTTTGCTTCTTAGGAAAAGGAATTATTATGGTTGGGTTTTATTCCAAGTTTTTCTCCATAGCCCTTTAAAGCATGGACAGACCTTTTTAAATAACAGGAGAGTAATTTTTGTGCTCAAGTTACTTATGGTTTTATTCTGTATTTTAAAAAATTAGGAAAATAAATATCTACATGTTTTCTTGGGCTTCAATGCAAGAATCATGAAAGTCTTTTCTTCAGGGGAGGTTGTACATATTTGTGCCATGCACAGATGAATATCTGGTTTAAATAGATGGTCTTGGTTCTTTTAGTTCCATGTACCTCTGTCCCCAAAGACATGGACCTGTGCAATGTCAGTTCATGGCAGTTTCTTTGCATTCTAGGTTTCTTGGATTTTTTGGGGTTTTTTTGTTAAACGTCCATCATACATCAGAAGTCACATAGTTCAGATTTTTTAATGTTATTTTTGGAAGCTACCACGGCAAGCAGTACTTTATGCAGTTTAAATATTAAGCCCTTGTTTGTTTCTACCACATATATATCAGTGTTCAGTAATAAAACATTACTGCCTACTGACTCTTCTCACATCTTTCAAAGTAATTTTTTCATGCAATTTCAAGATGTGAAAGTTTTGATTCCATCTTTATCACCCCAGTGAGATGGTTTGGGTTTTTTAGTGGATTTCAGTTTTGTTTACAGTTCTGAAGTCTTAGTCTATCAAAGTCCATCAACAGTCAGGAACTCAGAATACATTTCTAGCTGAAATGTGGTTTCCAACCTACCAATCTTTCTGGTGACTTTTAACACAGGTTGAGTTACTTTGCTTTATAGCTTAGAGCATTTTAGTTTGTTTTCATTTCTCCTTCCTTGATGTTTTCAGAACTTATATGCATCTGTTTCTTCTCTTTTGTTCTTCAATGGAAGACCATTGATATAGTATATAATTTGGCTTCATGGCTTGTGTCTTTTCTCAGTTTTGAGTGTATTTGTTGCATTTTTTTCCACCATTTAGGGGTTTCTAGCTTAGTCTCTACAGGAGAAGAGTGAAAGAAACTAATCAGCTTGTAAGATCTTGTTTGTGTAACTTTGCATTAAAATTGTGCATATGGGTCCCGAGAACTGACTCTGATGAAACTATTTATAATGGCAAATGCTCCAATCTGTCTCAGAAGGTTTGCTGAAGAAATTTTAGTAAAATTGATCAGTCTGAGTTCCTAGAGTTCCTCAAGGAGTTGGTTCTCCAAATGTATTTGAATAAAGGTGCAATTGCTTCACTGAGCAATCAAAACTGTTGTCTTGAACTGTGAATCCAAGTGTCTTGAAGAGGTGGTCTTTGGATAAGCCTCTGCCACTGATGATGCTCTGACATTTACTAGTAGTGAGTTGTGGTTTCTCACATTAGTTGAATGCTTCCCTTGTGAAGGATGGATGAATGAACTTTAAAAGGAAGTGGCAATTATGGTTGTTGTGTTGCAGGTGTTACCAGTAAATATGTGTCAATATATATGCCCGTATATTTTTGCATATCAGAGAAACAGATAGCATTGATCTTTTGAAATACTGAAAGTCTTCTATTTAAGAAACAATATTCTTTTAGGAGGCAAAGATTAAAGTTGTTAAAGATCTAAATCATATTTGGTCGTATTTTTGTCTGTAGATAAAGCTACCACAGTTTACACATTTTCTTAATTAAATAACTGAAGTGTTTGAAATAAGAACAGTGGGGGGATGTTTCCAGCTCCTGCTGAAAATGTTCCACAAAAAGTTAAATCTTGTACTACAGGACAGACTGGTCAATATACTCTTTGATGCTTGAATGTATGCATTTAATAGGGTTTATTAATGTTATTAATGGTAGATTATCTAGGGAAAGTGGTCATACTCGTAGGACTGAAAGATGTCTGTTCTGACCTTCAGAGACCCAAAAACATATGGGGTAAAAGAATTCAAAAGCATGTCTTTCCAAATGTCTGAAGAGGATGTGTCAGGATTTGCTTTTCTTAAATTGAAAATATTTGTGATGCATCCTATTTAGGATTAAGAGCTCAAATTGGCAGTCATTTCTCATTTTTTGATAGGCTGAGAGCAGTTAACTGCTCCCAGTGCAGAGGTGAAATACGTGGTCTCCATGTGAGTAGTTTAGTCATGGTTTTTGTATCAATACCGTTTATATTAACATAGTTTCAGAATTCTTAGATTTGTGGAATAAATGAAAAAAATTATGGCTGACATTTGGCCATAATGGTGCTTCTAAAGGAAAATATTTCAGATAAAATTTTTCATATGAACTTTACCAATAACCCTTAAAACCATTCACTCTTTAACTGATTGAAATATGCAAACTTTAATAGTTTTCTTGGTGTGGTTTGAACAGTACTTTGAACAACAAAAAGAAAATATTTGCTTGCTGCTTCTGAAAGACAGTAATATTCACATTTTTGCCTTAAAATAAGAGATAGAAAACCTTTCTGTATTATCAAGTTGCTCGTCTGTGCGCAACCACAATGCATTAAGCAATTGTATTCAACTTCTGTGCATAACATTCTTTGCAATAAATGTACAGCTTCAGTGAGGTGTAGCTCTTCTTTTTTCAAATAAAATCTGAGATTTTTATAGTGGGATGTTATTTAAGGGTGGGAGTTGAATGGTACTTCGGAAGTAATATGATTTAATTGCATTAGTCAGTGCTTTTGTATATGCTCAAGAATTACATCTTACTTTGTATAAATACTACAGTTCTCCTGAAATAATATGTCAAAAGGAAATATTAGCATCTAGTCAAAATTCCTGCATTTCAAGTGCTGAAAATCTGCCCTGTCATTGCTAGCTTCCTCTGACCATCTTATTGCTCTGCACACACATAGTGAACTTAAAATACATTTATTCAAGAAGTTATAAAATGTATATATTTTGGTACAACAAGGGATTTGTTTCATTCGAATACAAATTTTTAAAAGTAGCCTGATGAAATATAATAATACAGCAATTCCTAAGGTCTTTTGTTATGGGTAAATTTGTCATGCAACTAATTAAAGTTGTGACATACATTTATATTTATGGGAAGGTGAACAAAGTTCCTGGAAATATTTTTTGCACTAATATGTTCTTTGCTTGGCAGATAATTTAAATTTAATGAGGATGTGTAGCATTACTGAAAAATTATTATATACATAAGCTCTCCTTTTACTCGGAGTTATAAGAATTGAGAAATTCAATTGTATAAAAAGAATAAAGAAAAACTATAGTTTCTCTTGATGGATGAGAATGAGGATTTATTTTGAGCTTTAGTGTTCAATCATCTCTTAATCCATGTGGTTTCTGACAGAGTTCTTACACTTTTTTCACAATACATGAGGAATTCTTAAAAAAGTATTTTATTAATTTTATTTCTTTTCTCTTCCTGCTTTGTAATGGGTCAAGACTGAGAGCAGGGTTTGTTTAGTTAGGTGTTGATTCCACAAATGTTATTAAAAAGAAAGCAAAAAACAAGCCAACAAAACCCCCTATTAACATTAACCAAAACATTTAATTTAAAATCTTACCCAAAAGAAGACAGCTCCAGACAAGCAGATGTGTAGAATGACCTACCCAAGTGTAGGGGAGGTTCTCAGAAGGTCTTGCAAAGACTCTGAAAGCTGACCCAGAATGTGGTTTACCATTGTATTTTCTAGTAATCTAGGAGTCTTGTGCATGAAACAGGGCAAAAGAGAGCATCCCAAAGCATTTTTGGTTGTTTTCAGAAATACACATTGAAAATCATCGGTATGCATAGAAGTCATGATTTAAACAATACTTCAGCACAGGAATTTAGAGAGTTAAAAGGAAAATAATTTTTATGGGAAGCTCATTTTCTATATGGCAAGTAATCCAAAGGTTCTTGATATAAAAAGCTAATAAAGCCTCTGATTTTGTTTATTCAACTAATGAGAAGTTGGAGTTGACCTTTCGTTTCATACTGATTGTGAGGTAATAGGCGTAGCAGTGAAGTGCTGAGAAATTTACCAGCCAAGTTTGATGCAGGCAAGAAAAGGAAGCCAGTGTAAAGATAAGGGGGAAATGGTGGCCTGGTTAGGATTCGGAATGAGATTTGTAGGTTGGGTGGACCGAGACAATTCTAGGTGAAGTGGTTAGATCTGTGAAGGCGGGGGGGAGTAATTGAATTTGAGATTTAAGATGTGAAAGCAAACAAAATAAAACGACGGGTGAAACCCTGAGGAATCTGTGTAAAAACACAGAGCAGAGAATGAGGAGAATCTACTTAAAAGAAATACTGAAGAAGTGATTTGATAAGTAAGAAATGGATCTCATGGAAACTGATGAAAGATCGGATCCCATGAAGACATAAACTGCTTTACAGTAGGGAGGGTTAAGGAAGTTGAAGATAGAATATTGGTTCTGCTGTATGTAGTTAAGAAGATATCAGAAATTTTGGCAAGAGCAATTTTTGTTGTAAAAGACTTCTTTTAAAGGATGACACAAACAGAGGGAAACCAGAGAACAGTTGTAAATACTGCATTCTTTGAGCTTGTCAATGAAAAGACATGAAGAGCAATTATAGTCCTACAGATGCATGAGCCACAAATATTCTGGTATAATTTTGTTTTTCTATACCTTACAATACAGGAACCTGTAAAAAAAATTATATATAGGCTAATAAAGTCAGTCTGTTCAGCTCAGAGCTGATTCTTATAGTTAATAACATAATCTGTGTTCAAATGGAAGAAAAGGCATAAGACTACATAAAAAATAGTTATTCTGTATGTATCTATTTACGAGAAATGCAAACTGTTGCCATAGTGAATGTTGGTAAATTATAATTTAAATAATTTTGTACTTTCCTTTATAGGAGACAGAAACTAGTTCCTTTAGTGAATATATATCATATATATATGTACAACCAGTTTTGTTCTTTCTTTTTTTCTAAGCTGTGTTTAAAAAAAGCAGTTGTGGATGAGAATTTAATAGTTCAGTCTGAAAAATACATTTAAAATGCCCTTAAGTATCTTGATTGTGCTTGCAACTGTTAATAGCAATTCTTTAGCAGTTAATATGGGAAATAGATGTATTTTTTGTAAGGAATTTTCAAAATTTCTTGAAGAAGTAATAGCATTAAGAAAAGAAGATCTACAAAGAATTGATGTTAAATATCCATTGTTTCCTGGTTATGTTTTATATATTTATTCGTTGTGGTATGTACCTGTTGTTCTAACGTTGTTTTAATCTTCTGTATGTAAAATTTATGTGCAGTAACATTAAAGCTGAAGGAGGAAGCTTGGTTGTCAAAAGATAATTTAGTAAATATGTCTTTTTCAGATATCTTTTGATATATAATCCTACGGAACAAGAGCGATTTCCAGTGGTTTCAGTCAATGTGAATTCACCCAAAGTTAAAGTGTTGTCTCCTTTGGGAAAACCTGTAACTGTCCAGATTAGTGCTGTTTGGGATGGAGCAACTACAGTATCACATGAAGCTTATCAGGTACCCTACTTTAAATAAAAAGCATTAAAATTTGGTTTTTGACAGACACTGTAGCTTCGTAGTTGAAGAAAATGGAAAGCATATATTGGCATTCCTTTCTTCTATAGACGATACTATTAATTCAGTCATTTTAAGTGAAAAAAAGCCCAAACAGACCAAAACCACAACATATATCTGTTTAGCATTAATGTTTCTTAAACTGGTAAGATGTTAAACTTTTGTGATATCTTTTATCACATTTAAAGGATCAGTTTCATCTGCATGAACAGAAAATACTGGACGTGTGTCTTTTCCCCTAACTTTCTCAAGCAGTTTCTTCCTTCAAGTGTTAGTCTGTGCACAGTCCCATAGTCTGTGTGTTCTCAAGCACTCCAGCCGGAAGGTCTTGTGAGCATTCACATTCAAATGTTCTCTTCCCTTCCAAATACTCGAGGTGCACAGATATCTTCGAGCCCGCCTCTTGTTTTCTGTTTGAAGCAAAACTTCTGAGAATTTTTGAGTCGTATATCATTGCAGCAGATTGTCCTCAATGATCACATCATGCATCAGAAATTTATTTTGTTAATTTTTTGATGATACAGCAATAGTGTATTACAGTAATAGTACTGTATTGCTTTAGGCTTATGTTTTGATTCCTTTAGATGTAGGTACTTCATTCAGGATAGTATTTCTGTTGAGGATAATTCAATAACTGTCTCTCCAGCTGTGTTCCAAAGGGATAATTATTTTTTGTAAACCCTATTAAGCAGCTCAACCCTACACAGCTGCTTGCTCACCAGCTCAGTGGGGTTAAGAAAAAGGGTGGGTGGGTAATGGTGGGAAAGCTCATGGGTAAAGCTGAAACTGTGCACACAAGCAAAGCAAAACAAGGAATTAATTCACTGTGTCCCAAGGCTGGGCAGTGCTCAGCCATCCCCAGCAGAGCAAGGGTCCATCACATGGAAATTAGACACCTTCTATTTATTTAAATTCATGCATTTTTAATATTAAATTTCAAACGTAAGTCTGTGTGGACTTAATGCAGTACACATGCATCTTCAATGAAAAACAAATATACTCAGAACTGCATATCACAGCTAACATTCTTAACAAGATTCAAAATCATTACTACATTAATGTAATGGTAATCTTGATGCTAAGCAAATTAGTAATATAAATATTTTTGTTTGTTAATTCTTCATATTTATTTATGGACTACAGGAAAACTCAGCCATCCTAAAATTATTCGAGCAAACAGAATTACGCTGAACATAAATTCAGTATAAAAAGTTGATATTTTGCCATTTGTGGTAATGGTTTCTTATTTCCTCCCAACAGATCTCTTTTGTGGCACATCTACCACCTCTTGGGATTGGAGTTTACCAGCTTTTGGAGGATGAGAGTTCAGAAGCAGTTTTAGCTGACTATAACATATATGTAAGGAATAGCAGACAGGAGAAGCCAGATAGAGTTTTCAAGATAAAAGAGATGCAGAATTCTGTGGATAATATAATCTTAGAAAATGCATATATGAAACTGTGGTTTTCTGGAATGTCTGGATTACTGGAGGTATGTTACATTTTATTTCAAAACACTATGTTTTAATTTTTTGAGAACTTCTATGCTTCTTTATGGAAACTTAACATGAATCTCTATCCTTTTAGAAAATAAATACCAAAGAAGATGGTAAAAATCATCAAATGAAGGTGGAGTTTGCTTGGTATGGAACTACCAGTAACCGAGATAAAAGTGGAGCTTATCTCTTCATACCAGATGGAGATGCCAAGGTAACCTGTTTGCAAAGAGATTCTAATCTTGAAGTACCTAGCAGTGCTTGGCAAATAGAGACTGGAAGAGCTAGCTGTCCCCAAAACTGAAATAAAAGTTGTGTAGCTAGACAAAATGACATCAGTTATTGAAATGATTGGCAGGAGTCCAAAATTCATAACCCCACATCACAGTAAAACACAACAGAAATTCGAAAATGTGAAAATCTAGAGAAAATTTATGATTCCCAAAAAAACTTAAGATGCCATGCTTGCAAGAAATCCTGTGTTTTCTGGATTCAGTAAGATGTGACCCATCATTATCAATAAAATCAGTTCATTTTCACTTTC
Organism: Origma solitaria; assembly: GCA_013397895.1. Classification (NCBI taxonomy): domain Eukaryota; kingdom Metazoa; phylum Chordata; class Aves; order Passeriformes; family Acanthizidae; genus Origma; species Origma solitaria. The sequence goes on along the minus strand of VZRL01004325.1, from coordinate 527,244 downwards.
TATGGTGAAAATGTGTAGGACATACTGATTCATTTCTACTTCTTCACTTTTCTGATATTTTTTTTAATTGTGGATGAGTTGCTTCTGGTTCAGAGCTACTTTTTAAGCTGATATTAGCATTTTTAGTTCAATGTAGTAATTAAGATACTGAGTCCCAATTGGTGAATATAAAGACAGAGTAGCAAGGAACTGTTCTGATTTAGTCCTCTAGGGTTATCTGTATTTTTAGCTGCGTAATTATTGGAGAGCAACAGCATACTCCTATTAGTTTTCAAATTGGAAATTGGGAAATAGCAGCATTCTTACAGTGACGGAATCTACTATGCCCCTCTCAGAACTGGCAAAGGGATATTTCAGAAGGCAGAAGATAAAATAATGGACATTTATGAAGCTAGCTAGTTTGCAGCATATTTCGTCTGAGTTTCTTTTGTGAAAACCTAAGTTGTATGCATAAGGCAAGCTAGGAGTTCTATGCTTATGATTTTAGGAAATATACAAGAGTAATGATTCTACTTCTTTGAGAGAGGGAGGAGTGGTTAACAATCTTTTTTTCTCTTTTTTTTTTTTTTCCTCTTTTTCCCCCTCCCTTTTATGTGTGTAAATCAGTCTGGAAGGGACAGAACAGTTTCCTTTTCTTTTAGCAGTCTCTCCTAGAAGCATATCTTTTGAGGTCTGTGGGTTGACAGTTTTAAACCATTTAGTATATTTAGTCCCATAATTGTTTGCTTCAGATATGTTCAACGGGGTTCCCTTATTCTTCATTTTATGTGTAATTTCATATTTCTTCATTTTATTGTGAGTTTATCTGTGAATACCTGAACAATATAACTTACAGTTTTTAATTTTTACCTTGCATTAGCTGCATGGTCACACTAAAATTAATTTCAGTTCATATTCTAATTCGTCTTTTGCTTATAGAAATAATCAATAAATCTAGCAGTTATATAATTTTAACTACACAGTTAAGCTATTTGCTTTACGAAAATAATCTCGACAAACTGAGGTAGCAAAATGCTATGGTTTAAACAGAAAAAGTCTGTCACGTCTACATTTTAAGTTAACTTTAAAAAGGTGATGTTCAGCTTTAGTAACATTTTATACAGTAAAAATGACATTGTGACACTTCTGAAAATTCTTCTTCATTAATATTATGCTTCACCATAAGGTTCAATTGGCTTGCATTTTAATAACACTAATTAAGTTGTCCCACTGGGAATAACAATGTAATTCTGTAGTAATTTCTAAACCAGTTTAAACTAACATTTTCTGTCTTAAAAGACATGCCATCTGTTCTGGGTTCTTAGTGTGGTATGGATTGACTAACTTTCTAAGTCCTTGTGTGACTTGGCAATAGGATAAATGGCAGGCAGTTTCCTTGATTTTTGGCTAGGTGTTTTTTTGCGTTCCTTTTCTTATCTCCCTTACTCCTGTATATTACAGGAAAATTTGCAAAGAATAATGGCTTTTTATGTTGGCTTGTTTTCCTTTGGTATGAGTACAGTTATATGTTTTCTTTGCCCTTGTTAACTGGTTAATTTGTCATCTGATAAGTCTTTTGGTTACTTTATTTTCAGTTCTGCCATACTCAGAAATTATTTTTCTTTGTCTGGTTTAATCATCTGTCTAACCATAGTACTAATCTGCAACAGTACAAAGTCCAGAACTGAGGCACAGAGCAGAGGCTCCATCCTGCAGCTCTAGTGAGATAGGACAGTCCTCCTAGCATGCCTTTGTTTTTTCTGCAAAATCAAAACAAAAAGCAAGGCACCAGGCATAAGGCAGCATCTTAATTTTTTTAAATGGCAGTGCTGTGTAACTGATTGATAGTGTTACCGAAGTTTGAAAGGAAAGGATTTCCTTGGGCCTCACAAAAAATATAAGTGAAAGTGCCCTGTTCATGAAGGGAAAACATGTATTTTAATCCTCTGTGATTTTGTGAAGGATGGCCAACTCATATTTTTGTAGATCTGTGGGAAAAAAACCCACACTATTCTAACTTGGAAACAATTAAATGTCTATATTTTCTTCTGTGTATTCAAGACAAGTCAATACATGATGACTTCTTACTAGCCCTGCTTGGTATCAGTAGGGAATAGAGCAAAGCAGTTTTTTTCCAAAGCATCATACACTGAGTGTTAGTGGGATCAATGTGTGTAGTTGATTTTTTTACTTTACAAATTATGTTTTTCAGTATCAAAGTGATGCTTTTTGGTACAACCAGACTAGGAAATTTTGATTCTCCCTCAGGCAGCTGGGTCTGTGATTCTGTGTGTGTACTAGTTCCCACAGGTACTTATGTACTAACAGAATATATAAGAAAACAGAATTTTTTTTCCCCTGCAGGATCTCTAGTGCTAGAGCTAAAATACATGATATTAGCCCAGTCTAATCTCAAACCTTGCAAAATAAGGGGCAATCTGCTATTGAGAAACAGCTTTTCCTGTAGGCTTTGAGTTGTTATTTTTTTTTAAATCTCAGACCCATCATGAGCATTTCATCTGTGGTGGAAAACTTTCCCCTGGGCATAGTTTTTTTGGCATGCAGACCAACAGTGTGCTGCACTATCAGACATTTCCTGGCCACACTGAGAGTTGGAGTGCTTTACTTGACAACAAGGGGAGAGGCTTATTGCCCATACTTTGTGCCCCCAGGCTGCAATATGCCGTGCGATCTTCCATACGAGCCAGTAAATCTTTTGGTGAAGGTATATTTCTACTTATTTCCACCCTTTGGCACCTGTTTTGATGTTAAGTGTTTTAACAGATCCTTGGGATCCATGAGGTATTATTTTGCTCCAAGTATTCTCCCTTAAAATTTTAGTTAGCTTCTCCCCAGCCGTCCTGCCCTTCCTTTCCAAGGGAAGGTTGTCTTATTTCTCTTGAAATGCTTTTTGACAGAAAAATTATTTCTGAACCCTTTGACCCATAATTCTGTTGTCCTGTTTCTGAAAAATACTGATTTTCAGGCTCAACAAAAGCTGCCTCAACACGCTGTTGGATCTTGTACAATGGAATTCATTTCAGCGGAGCTGAGGGGAACAGATATTACAGCAGCTATTTATTTTAACTTTTTAGAAAGTGGAGTCTTGAGACTAATCACTGGATAGGAGACCAAAATATTTTTATTCCTAATTCAAGGTGTGAGTAATCACAGATTCCTTCATGCTGGAAGGTCCTTTAGTCCGTCTTGTTTTCAAAGCAGACTTAACACTGAATTGAGACCAGGACTTTGACAAATGAGTTTTGCAAATAGCTCTGTCATTGTTTGTTCTTTCCACATTACCTTAGACTTTCACCTCAAAAGTACCTTTGTATTTCAGACCCAGGACCAGGATCATTTCACAGGCCTGTGCATCTCACCAAGGATTTTTATAATAATACTAGAATAATCACACATAAAGATGTTTTCCTCCTTAAAAGCCTGGTTCATTGAAATGTTTTTGGTGAGGCAAACTTGGGCAATTATGTCTTTATAGGTTCTAAACTCCTGGTATTTCTCCTGGTAACTATCACCAAAACACTTTCTAGGATTAGTGCTTTTCTAAGCACTAAATATGAATTAGAAGGCTTCCCTGTTCTATCACTATCATAATTCTTCTTTCTTGCTTGCCCAACAATCAGGGAACATCAGTCATCCTTGAGAACTTGTCTGATCCCCAAAACTACATGATAGCATCTGCCTTTGTAAGCCACTGTCCTCGTTTGTGCCTTTCCTAGCACTGTGTCTGAATTGGGGGCTTGCCAACTCAGTGCATGGGATAGCAAAATTATGAATTATTACTTCTTAAAAATTGATTAGTTTCAGGCAGTGTCTGCAAAATGACAATTCCGTCAGCTCATCTTTCTGTATAGTTCAGAACAGTCTGTGTGGTTGCCTTGATCTTCGGAAGAGGAGCTGATTTGGCTACTTGTGCAGCCTGGAGGCTCAGGTGTGTGAACTTCATGTTTGTGGCAATATCCCAGAATCTGAGAGCTGATGCACCCATCTCATTTCAGCTTTCCATGTATTTTGATAGCTGTTTTTGGCATCACCCTCATGTTTTGTACTAAAAACTCAGTGGAAAAGAATTCCTCCAAATGTTTGGGTTTGTTTGGGGTTTTTAAATTTTTTTTTTGGTTTTGACAGGTAATTTTTTTCTGATATGTGCATAGCCTTTTACATTTATGTGTCACTCATCCAGCATCTCTCCATTTTGCTGGCCAGCTCCAGTGAGAGCCCAGTGAGAAATACTCTTACAAACTACAGAAGACCATAAGATTGGTGTCACTTTGATAACAGAATGTATTTGGCAGTCTGCCGTCTGTGTAAGTAACATTCTCCTAGGTCACAAATCATTCGCTTGCCCTGATGACCTCAGGTTTCTCAGGTCATTTTCTGAAAGTTCCTTTAAGTGCTGTTTCAGTGTGTCTTTGCCAACTTATCTTCATGGTGCTGTACCCAGCAGGGAGGATTTTGAAGTGTTTCATTATTCCACCTTTTGGTTGGTAATCCAGTTCCTCTGTGGGATTTCTAATTTCTAGAAGCCATGTAGTCACAGATTAAAGGAGTTTGTCCTCTCTGCCTGTGTGTGATAGAAAAGCAAATATCAATCTCTTCTGCCAGCAGGAGAGATTTCAGTCTACAGTTACAGATCTTGTCAGTTTTTAATGGAAATAAGAGGTGCTAACCTAAGATCTGGTCTTCAAATTTTTTTTATCTCAGCATATTAGTTCGTCTGGCTTATGTGCCCCCTGAATACCATATTATTGCTTTATTTCTCACCTAGCAAATGGATTTAGTATAATAGATAACTTTTGTCTGTCTTATTGACAAGATGACACCCTATGGAAGTATTCCATCATTTTTTCATGTAGACTATCAAGTTCAAAACGCTCTCGGGGTTTTTTATTGATTAACTAGATAAGATTTTGCATAGGAAAAAATCCTCTTTCCTTAAACCAAGCCATCTTATAAAAGTGTAAGTAACTATGATTACTCTTCCAAACTCCTGCACAAAGTATTCCTGTAGTTGATAACTGCAGAGTTGCCTCTTGGAGCTCTGGCAAAGCTTTTATTAAACAGTATTCTGCCTGAAGCTCTAAGAATAAGTATGTGAATAGAAAAGGCAGCCTTTTAGCCCTTGAAAGTCTCTTTCAGTTTTCTCTTTTATACAACACTTCTTGAAATCTTCCCTGTAAATATACATACAGTTGTACGCTCAAAGAATATTGAATGATATTTACTTGAACTTGTTCTTCTCTAGTATGTTTTTTCTGAATGCAAAGCTTGAGCTCAAGATACATTTGATCTTTGGTTTTGTTGCTTCAAGAAAGACCATGCTCTGTCCTTATGGCCTTGCTAAATACAGAAGGAAGACAGCAACCCTCTGAGAGCTTTCTTCCTAGATCCCTCTGAATAATGTGTTTCCCAAGCATTTGGGATGGGGTTTTTTTGAGTGAAGTCTTTATTTACAGCTGTTTCCCTATTGAAGGAGTTGCGTGTGCTGTATTTTCTTTTTTGGCTTGTACAGTCTCAATATTTAATTCATTTTTATCTTTGCAGCCATCCATTTATTTCCATCTGGTGCACACAGTTTAGTTTGAGATGAACTGTTTGTTTTTTAAAAAAGCCATTATTTGCCCAGCCAACACTCTAAATACTGTGACTACATGGAAAAAATAATTTTCTTCATCTCTTTGGTTTGACTGTGAATATGCAAAATTTGTCCTAGTCTTTGGGAGCCAGGAGTAGTAAGCCACTGTCCTTGCTGACCTTTTGTTATGATTCCCAGCCCTACCCTGCATTCCAGGGAGCACCACTGGCAACTGTGGCTGCTTCTGATGAAGAAAAAGCTGTCTCTTCTACTTTCAAAAGGATATGCAAATTGCTCCACAAGGCAGAGTAGAGGAGGCTTTCCTTGTGCAAGTGTGTACCACTGACCGAGGTAGTTAAACCACCTGCCACAAATTATGAAACTAAAGTATTTAATTACTGGTTAGCAGTTATAATTTTGCTAGCAAAAAAGCTCAATCCAGATGCAATATCAATGCATTCCCGTGCTTGTCTGTAGACCTTGTATCCAGTAATCCTCATAAAATATTTGTGAGGTATGCAATGAGACTTAACCTAATTTTAGCAAAAGAAAAAGTGAGACTCTGAAGAGAAGTTACTGAATTTCAGATTAGGAGTAATTTTTTAATCTCCAGTTTTTTAGATCTAGAATGGTTTAAAAAAATAAAATACTGTTTTAATATTTATTAAACGCTTTGATTTATTGACTCTACATTTATGCAAAACTTCCAAAATACTTACTCTGACTTTCTGTCTTCTTTTTGTAGCCTTACATTTTTACAGATCCGCCTACCATAAGAGTTGCACATGGAAAGATCTTTTCAGAAGTTGTTTGTTTTTTTCACCACGTGACGCATACCATGCGGCTGTATAAAGTCCAGGGTAAGAGTTATGAAATACTGTCTCTCTTGGCAGTTATTCTACATCGCTACAGTCTTGGATCCTACCTGTCTTTTTCATGTTCAAATGCACTTCTGCACTAGGGCAGAGTTCATGAGACTGAAGTTGTGTTGACTCCAGTGCACTGTGATTCCTCCCTGAGTATCATGCCAGGCATTAAGCTGGTATACCTAAACTTTACAGATTTGCTGGAGATACCTCTCCAGACTTTACTGAGTCATCTGATTGCTGTAACTAGCAGTAAATTTTGAAAACAGGAAAAAAAAAAATCTTGGAGATAACGTAAAAACATAGTTTCTTTCAATAGTTTCACATTTACTGATGGAAGTACAATAATATTTTCCCTAAAGTTGCAAAGAGTATAAGGACATATATCAATAGCCTTAATAGAGAAGTCTAGCTTATTTCACAACTGTAGGCTTTAGTTATTTATGCCCTTCCTTTGCATGTCCTTTATCTGCTTGGAAGAGCTTGCGGCAGAATTGGCTGTGCTTGTTGAGAGGCACCAGCACCAACTTTTTGGCTCTTAGGACATAACATCACACCAGTTTTCCTTGTGTTTTCTTCTGTAAGGCTTTCAGTTTTTTGTTTCTCTACTGTTCAGCTACTGACTTCCAAGGAAATTCTAGGTAAACAGTAGTTTTGGAAACTCTGTACCCTTCCGAACTTGATTAAATTTGCCAGTGAAAAATGTAAAATAGTGAGGAAACCATGGTGGAATTGTATACAATTATTTTCCTATGGAAACTTGAGTTAACATGCTGAAGTATATCTTTCTGTAATTAAGAAACATACATTTTCAGTTATTCATTATTTGCATTTACTGGAATTATTCTAAAAAAAAGCACTTTTGTTTCAAGTTCTCAACACTTGAAGGAACTTACATGTGTTTTGTATTAGCATTAATTTTACTGTAGGAGTCAAAATTGTCTTCATGGTTTTTTAAATCTTATATATCATATTTAATTATTTTTCCTAAACAACTTCTTTTAAAAAGTACTTTGAAAGTCTTCCTTGCTGTTTTCCATCTTTTTTTTAGGTTTCAAAAATAGTATTGACATTGTCAGTTTGACTTTTTAATTCGTTTTGGTTTTTGGAGTTTTTTTTGTTGTTGTTGTTTTAGTTCTAATGTATTTCACTGTAGAGCTAAAATTGATTCAGATGCCTCATTTTTGTGACATGTGTACATTGAAGTTTGAAGTTGCTGGAGTTTATTCATATGCCAAAAGCTGATCAGAGTTCAGTTGCCAGCTGATACAGTAATTCTGGATCAAACATTAGCTCACACTCTATAGCAACACAAACCAACAGTTTGCATAGTAATTTGTTGTTGAAGATCCTAAGGAAAAACAACATATATTCAGGATTATGGTTTCTTGGGTTTATGTGACAAATATGTAAAATCAGCGTAGATGAAAAAAGATACCTTGAGGTTAAAATGTACCAGCTTGCCACGAATGTGGAAATAAAGTTCCTGTGTAAGTTTCAGTAAATTAAAATTCTCAGCAAGGAGGGAACTTACAGAGGATGATATTTATTGTAGTGAAGGGGAGGGAAAAAGCCTGAAAAGCTTTTTTTTTTGTTAGAGTGAGATTGTTACTTTAAAGTGGATTTTTCTGTAGTACTCGCTTTTCTTTAACTTGCTACAAAATGCCTACTAGAAATATTATACTTCCCTTTCACAGTTCACTGAAAATGAGTTGTCAGTGAAAATCACTTACTTGCCAATTCCTAACGCTTTATTTTATCTTCCCTTGTGAGTGTACTGTCTACTTTTTTCCTGGGTTGTTTTGACAATTTTTAATTCATTACAATGTTCCAATATTTACACCATTACATATCCAGTCATCATGGGTAAGTCCTGTACCATGCTTCCAGCTTAGACAAGGAAAAATTGTGCAAAATATATTTTATATATTATCTCTTTGCTTTTTGCTGTATTTTTAATTTAATTTCTTCAAGTTTTCTTTTTCAAAGTTTATAGTTTGATAGCTTTGCATCCTTCTTTTCCTGGGGTCTATTTCCTTGGCTTTGTAAGGGAAGTTATTTATATAGCATTACTACAATTAAAATAAGATATTTTGAAGTCTTACGAGATATGTACAGTAACAAAGCATATGGAAAAAAAATCGGTATGTGTATGTGTATAAATGCATTTTGATTTCAAATAAGGACCTGATCTCCTGTTATAACCTCCCTGCTTGCCAAGGGGCAGCAAGCCCAATTGTGTGGCTAATCCAGCTCTTGGATAATACTTTCAAGTCCTACATCTTCTTCAGCAATTTTCGGAAAACACAACTTTTACCACTTTTCGTGTTAGAAGTGTGTTGATTTTGAGCAGAGAATACTCTGGATTGGCAACTCTGTTCAGTAATTGACCATTGAGTGATTTTGAACTTCTGCTGCCATTGACATCTGTTTTTGATATAAGCATGGTTTTGTTAATCTTTTTGTCAGAAGCTTGTCATGCTTTATTATCTTGAGTTTTTTTTGTTAGTATTATCTCGAATTATATAGTACAAAAATGATGAAAATCTAAGCTAAAATATTGTATTCTTGTTCAATGTACTCATGCTTTTAAATATTTGGAAAACATACTTTAAATATTTGGAAAATCTGTGACTGGGAGCATCAAAAGTGGAGCATATAAATCCACATTTTCCAGATTAGGTTTGGGAAAATAGAAGTAATTAGGTGAACCAAATGTTTTTCATTTAGCACTGAAGTTTAATAGCCATTGGTAAATGTTAACATTTTAACAGTTGCTGTACTTCTGCAGGTGGCATTCAGATTTTTGAAATAGATGAGGAAACAAATACATATCTCTGTTCTGCTTGGTGCAACTCTTTTCACAATCATTAGTCCCATTAGACTACAGAAAGGGTAGAAGTGCTGGTGCTGAATGATGGTATGATTCCACTCCAGACTGTGTCTTGAACTGTTTGAAAAGGTCAGGTTATTATTAAAGGTATTTGATTTTCAGCACAAGGCAGTGTAGTAAAAAAAATCCCACCAGACAATTTGTCTGATTTTTCAGACACCTAATCCTTCTTTTAATAAATAGGAATCTTTTCCCTGTCAGCCAAGTTTTGTGTTCCGCTTGTGGTCATATCAGTTGAAATTTCTTAATTCACTGTCCTTAAGGAAGATTCGTGCTCCATTGGTTAAAACAGCTACTCACAGTTTCCTGCTCTGCTGAACAGTTCTACCAAGAAGCTGATAACTTCGTTCTTGTCTAGGAATGATGACAACTTTTTAAGAGTGAAGGGGAGAAGTGAATGACCACGTCTTGCTCCAGCATATTTGTTTAAAGGCAGCACTCACCCGTCGTGTGCTGTTTCCTACTGATATACTGGAACCCAGTTTGGTTCTTGCCATGCATTGGTTCTGTTCCCCTCCAGTGCTCTCTTTTAGACTGTCTGTTCCATTTGTTCTGAATTAGAAATACTGCTCTATCATCTGTTACATAACTGTACTGTCTTCCAATATATGGTTAGATATAGCAGAAAACAAAAACTAGCAGTGCAAAAGTAGATCGCTGTGTTCTGGGAGTACAGTCATTCTTATACATGTGGCAATGACTTTTAGAGATTTTAAATTCATCTTTTTCGTATAGGTTTGGAAGGACAGTCTGTTGAAGTTTCCAATATTGTGGACATTAGAGGAGAATATAATCGTGAACTTGCAATGAGAATTTCATCTGATATAAACAGTCAAAACAGATTCTATTCTGATCTTAATGGATATCAGGTAATTGCCATCTTTTAATTATAAAAGCTTAGGGTGTCAGGTTTTGACTGTCTAAATGTAAAGAGCTTATATTAAACAAACTTTCATGTTAAACTGCACTAGTCATTTAAAAGAAGAAATGCTTTTTAAAAATGTGTCTGTTATAAAATTTGATGTAGACCAGATGAAGAAGTAACTGTTTGCTTTTAACGAGTTTGTTGAATATTCCTTTATATCCTTTTTAACGTAAGAATTATAATACAGCAAGTTATGACAAGTCACCGTGTAGTTGCTTGTGTATCTGCATGCCTTCTCTCCCTCTGCTTTGTTTATTTAAATAGAGCCCTTTGGAGAACACAGTGATAAGTATACATAAGGACCAGACCTAGTGAATAGCTGCTTGCTGCTGCATTGGAAATAAGGGATTTATTTTTGGATGTATTATGCTTTTTCTGTTGGTGATGGATCTGAGGAAACATAGCAGGACTATTGTCTTAATTTGAACTGTGCAGCACACACAAAAGAGAGAAAAATTATTTTTCCTTACCTTCCTGTCTTGCTAAAAATAGTTTTGCAAGTAGAGGGAGACCCTGACTCCTGAGTATAAGACTACTGGCTTTCCAGTTACTGTGTAGTATTGCATTTCGCTGGAGACAGTGAATATTTAAACATTAAAATAATTTCAGTACTATACTCATTTGTCATGTACCATTCAAGAATTCCAACAGCACTTCAATAAATTCCCATTATAACCAACAATTCCTTTTTTGCTACCTTAAATCTATTCACCGCTTGCTCTCTAGAGGAGGAAAATTTTTCTCTCATTTTATAACTGTGATTATTCGTTTTGTACGTTCCCTTTTTATAGGTTCCCTTGATGAATCTTTCACTTTTTTTTTTTAAATATTCTTTGATCTGAAAGTACATTGAAGTTAACCATTTCCAAAGGGGTAATTTTAGCCACAAGTCTCCAAAAAGCTAAATAATACAGTTGAGTGCTTTTGTGATGGTTGTTCTTCCAAAGCACATGGGATAAATGTCTGAAAATGCCTTTGAAATTTAATTGCATAAAAATAGTGTACTTTATTGAAGTTTGTGTTCATATTGCAGATCCAGCCCAGGCTGACGCTGAGCAAGTTGCCTATTCAAGCAAATATCTATCCTATGACTACCATGGCTTATATCCAAGATGTTGGCGTTCGTCTGACACTTCATTCAGCTCAGTCTCTAGGCATTGCAAGCTTGAAAAATGGTAAATATAAGATGGTAGATATGAGAAAGGCCTCTCCTTCATGGTTTTCTGAAATAGTTAATTCACAGGTTGCCATAATTACCTACAAGCATTTGAAGGGAGGAAAGAAGTTTCTCCAAGTCTGACAAGTTTTAGATTATGTCCATAAGAGAGGAGGAGGAGATTGTTCCCACATGAGATCGTGCCATCTTCAATGAAAGATCTCTCTCAAACTAGAGGCAGAGGAAAAAGGTTGCAAAAAAGGCAAAAGGAGCAATAAATTGTCAGAACCAAGTATTTTTCACCCAAGAACTCTGGTGGAACTCAGGGAGGAAACAGCAGAACTAAAGGATTTATTATTTTTTGTACTGCCCTAGCAGCAGAGGACTTAAGAAGGATGCTGATCATGTTTTTTGTTCTGTTTGCTTTAGTGTGGACAGGCTAGTCTTTAGGTATATGCAGTATAGCCTAACTTCCCTGTCAAGGAAAAACAACAGCAGCTTTTTTGAGGATTAGTGTTACTGAAATAAAGGATAAATATGACCCTGGGTAAGAGTGAACATACTTCTGAAGCAAAATCATGCCTCACAAATTTAGTGGAGGACTTTGACAGAGCTGGTGAATATCTTGACAAGAAAAATCAGTTCACACTAAGAATTCCAAAAGAGGCACAGTCTTGCTCCTCGGAGCAGGAAAGGGTATATGATGAATGGCCTGGAGGACTGGAAACAGAGGACAGTTATTCAGTCTATCAGAATGGGGGAGGTATTCAAATAAAGCTAGAGGTAGTGGGCAAAATAAAGTATATAATTTGTAACTTAAGATGTATGATTCCTTGCTGTAATATGTATATATTGTCCGTTTAAATTTATATGGTTTTGAAAAACAATGGAATGACTACTCAGAAGAGAAAAAGCCCATCAGAAACTGCACCAAAACCTACTTCCTAGTTTCTTTTAAGAAAAATGTCATAAATACTTTGTTCTGACAAAAGGTGAATACTGTGCTGGATTGGTGGCAGTATTAGCAAAGCTAATTCACTTTACGGCAAGGCATTAACTCTGACCTGTGCAGTGGTGCTTTAATAAAACCACAGTGGAAAATACCAGCCTTCTATTTCAAATCCACCACGTACAAGACCCAAACCACATTTTTTGATGCCTCTCCTTGCTGGAAACTAAATTCCTATTGGCCTGATCTTGTGAATGACCCTGACACCACCAATGTTGGTATGCACTCTTTAAATAGGTATTGGAGACTAAATTAGTATGCAGAGGCTCTGTTACCTGGTAATAGTGTGTGTATTTGTTCTTTAACAGTCTTAGTCTCTGTGTCGCAGAACAATGCACCATCTAAGTCCACTGACACCCCCACTCTGTGCCATCAAATCAGTTAAGTCTAGCACTGTTGCACATCTTGCAGTTAAGCATCGGGGAGAAACTGACTTGTGAGCATTTGTTTCAAGTCTGTCAGAGGACATTAGAAGCTTTTCACCTACTCCAGTCAAATAAAAGAGCAACTGATGTTATCCCATACCTGACACGACATTGATTTCTTGACTGCTTCATTCTTTGACAAGCTCTGTTATGTCACTCAAAGCTATACCAACATCAAATACTTACTCTGTGGCCACTAAAAAAAAAAAAAAAAAAAAAAAGAAAAGGGAGAATTAATTAATCTGATTTGTTATTATTAAGTAATATTTCATTAAATTACAAAGTTGGCTACCTTATCCTGAAGGCATATTGGATTCCTCAAAAGAGAGCAGAAATGAAGCTGAAGGTTCAGTTGTTCAGGACAATTTTTCTGAAGGCCCTTCAGGAGCTCAAAGGGATAGTGGAAGAAAATTCAAAAATGTTGCAGTTTAGGCAAGCAACTGTCAGCAGTTGTGTGCCTGTGTCTGCAACACAGGGGTGTCTCAAGGCATAACCCGCCATCTGAAAGTTACATGAACACTGCCTTAGTTCAAAACAGCAGGTTTTTTCTTACTCATTGTCAGCTGATCTCTGTCCTGGATAAAAAAATCTTTTTTTACCTGAGGGAAGCGAAGAGCAAGTATTTAAGAAAATTGGGAAAGTGTTTGCAGAACATTGAGGTATTAAAAAGATTGCCTTACTAAGAATGTTTCCTAGAATCTTATTGTGAAGTTCTTATTCAGGATACAAGTACTTCAGTCTTGCAGTTTTATTTCGGAATCAAGTACACTTGTTTAAAGATTCAGCGTGCAAAATCCATAACAGCCTAAATTACTTGCCCCAATCTGGTTTTCTTCTGGAGATAGATATTGGGGAAAAAAGTGAACTTCTTTGTTCATAAAGCTATTTATGATTTAACAACGTGTTTAAAGACCTTTTTCAAAAGGCTGTGCTGAAATTCAGTATAAACTCAGAACTTTGTACTTAGTGCTTATGTAGTGCAAAGTTCCCACAAGTGAAATTACCTGTACAAGAAGTTATTGTGAGTATTTATATACTCCTGTTGACTACCTATTTTTCCTTCTGCCTTCAAATGTGAAACAAAAACATGGAGTACAAGGTGAAGACAGTTCCTCTACAGAAGGTCTCTCCATACAGCTGCAGCTGCTTGGGGGTGATTCTCAACTTGGCTGTTTGACTGCCAAGTAGCCTTGTTGCAAATAGTAGTTAATAGAAATAACTTTTCATATTAAACTTCTATTTAGACTAAATTAAAAATTGCTGGACATTCTACTTAAAGGCCTGTGAAAATTTTTTGGAAGGTTATAGACAGTCAAAGTCCAGTGGTATTAACTGTTTTCATAATCAGTCCTAACAATATTGATCTGCCCTTACTTTTCCCAACTCAAGAGAAATACAATTTTTTTTAATAAGTTGTATTTTCGGGCTGGTTTTTTATGTTTAATAGAACCTTTACATATTCTTGTTACTAGTATAATCCTTGTATTGCACTTTCAGGTCAGCTGGAAGTGATCATGGATCGTCGACTTATGCAGGATGACAACCGTGGCCTTGGACAAGGTGTTCAGGATAACAAGATTACAGCTAATGTCTTCCGACTGCTGTTGGAAAGAAGACATGGCACAGATGTGGTAGGATTCACTGCCTCGATATTTTTTTTTGCTAATTAAGATGTAAATATTTATTTCTGTTTCAGCAGCAAAGACCTCAGTAAAGAAGTTCTTCTGTGAGCTCTAGAACTAAGGAAATGAAGCTTCCAAGGGAGTTTTGTCCTCTTGCTTGCAAATTCTGATTGTGAAGACCATCTTTCACTATTCCTCACACAAAGTCTGCAGTATCTACTTCCTCACTCACACTTCAACATATGAGTGGGGTACCATTGTGGAAGTCTCTTTTTCTTTTTTAATTAGTTTTTATTGAACAAGCTTTAAAAAGCAGATAATTAGTGTGACTTCTGCTTCTTAACACTGTTAACTGAGTGTAACCAAAAGTTGACAAATTATTTCAGTTGAATGGATAGAAAGAGAAAACCTCTTATAAATATAATTTCCTTAGGAAATAAGATTTAAGTGGAAATGTTCAGATGCTAGACATAAAAACCTCTTCAATTTATTAAGATTCTAAGAAAGTTGAGACCATTTTGTTGTGAGAGGTTTTTTAAACTTGCACATATCCTCTCAGTTTTCTGGTTTGTGTCCTATTCTTATGAATAACCTCAATTTTCTTTCAGTTCTTTGTATTTTCTCTTTGTTTCTCTTATCATTTTTGAGAAGGACAAAATAAGAAGTACATCTTCATAGTGAGGCAGCAGAATCATGATGACAGCACTGAGTATATTTTAAAATCGTGGCATAGCTAAAGATGAGAGGTTGTATACCAAGCTGCTAATGAATATGCAGATAAATTGGAATTAATTCTGGTTTATAATGGATATCATTAACCACTGTGAGAGGATGATAATATCAAGCTTAAAGCTAATTTTCACCATTTAATGATTGACAGTGGGGGTTTTTTTCAGGTTGTACATGTCATTATGATTTTCTAGTTCCTCATCATGTATAATGCAGACTGCATATTAACTGCATTTATCAATGTGGTGTGCAGCTACCCAAGCTAACGAGTTCAGCAGCAGTGTGGCTGTGACAACAACGAGCATTGCACAGGTTAATCCATCCTTACAAGAGGAAACCTGCAGAGAGATCTATACTGCCGCTCAAAAATTCCTTAGTACCCAGGGTAATTTGTGTTGTATTACATTAGAATGTGGAGCTGGTGAGTAAGAATTATTGGACATGGAAATCTATGTTTACATTAGAAAATAATTTGAAACAACAGAAGCAGATCAAATCAGTTAGGGCTTGCAGTGATACCATGTGCAGTCTTGGTGTTTTCTGTAAAACCATAAAATAACTCACTAAAAGGTACCTCTGGAACTCTTCCAGTCCAGTCCCTGCTCAATGCAGTCTATTTTTGTGTCAGAACAGACATAAAAGGTTAGTCATCCATTCAGGCCATACTCGAGATGTGATGGGTTAGAGCATGTTCTGTGGCATACCTCCCGGGGAGTTCCTTCCTTCTGGAAGGAGACTGCTCCGCACACGCTGAGACTGCTCTGCAAAAGAGCACAGTGCCCCCTCGAGTGGGGCTGGGCGCGAGTTCAGGTTCAGAACAGCTGCTGCTTCAGACCAAAACACTCCATTGGAAAACATACTGAAGTTGCCTCTGTTAGAGTAAAGGCAGCCTAAAAACTCTGGGATTTTTTAGTTAGTGAAATATTTACGTGTGTCTTTGCATATGTTTGTTTGGGATAGCAGTCAGGTATCATCTCAGCAGAATAACAGTGTGATTCCATTTTTTTGTTAAAATCATCTTTCCTGTAGATTTGAAAGATTCTGTGCAAGTTACTGAGAATCTTAGAAAGGAGAAGGGGCAGTTACCTACTACAACTAAAAATTCCTGAGGTTGTTTTGGATACCTGTGTTCCAGCATCTGCCTCTCCCCACAACTCTTCATGCAGAGCTTATAATGGTTTTAAATGGCTGCAGAAGACTTTAAGGGGAATTGGTACTTATACGCTCTGCAGGGACTTCAAAGAAAGTGTAATCAGAGCTATGGGGGAGTAGGCCAAGGAGTGCTGTTGTCCCAACTGATCCAGTGTGCACAAGCCCCAGGGGCCAAGCAAGATGTTCTAAGGAAACGTCTTCTTTCTGGTGTTGTATCTGGAATTCCCCATTCATATATTAAGAATGCTCTACAACTTTGTTTTTCGAAATTTATCTGAACGTTCGTAACATTTTCTGTTCGTGTTAGCGTTTCTGTGTTAAAGTGCTTTTTCTGTTTTGTTAGATCTACAATCATTTTTTTTTCAGTCGAGTTACTCAGAAGGTAGTTGTTAGAATAGGTTAAAAATAGCCATGTCATAAAAAATTATGATGAAATTATATGTGGTTTATATATGTAATCGGCTACAGTATGACTCATGCACTGACCCTGATTTTGTTGTCAAGCCCTATTTTATTATTGACTTCGGGAGCCATGGAGGGGAAAGTTTTGACCATTTGACATCTTTGCCATTACAAGCTTTTCCTAATGTGTGTTCCAAAATATTTCATTCTATCTTTTCTCAAAAACAATTCTGAAGAGCAGGATGTTTTCTGCTCTTTGTCAAACTTCCCCATAAGAGGAGAGTATGTGAAGTGTAAGATACGCAGTTCTTTAAAATTAATTTTAAAACTATGCATCACTGGTGAATTTACTGTGGAGGGTTTTTGTTATCACAGTATCAACCAAAAGTTTCTTTTAATTTATATCTCTGAAATACTTTTTTCTTTCCCCAACCCCAACCTGAACAGTAAATTTTAATGGCAGAGTCAAACCACATGAATGTCCTACAATATAAGACTCACATGTCCCGTCAATAGAGTGGAATTCTTAATAATTCTTAATAATTGTTGGCATACATATATATATATATATAGATAGATAGATAGATAGATGCTCAGATAGTCTGTATTCTAATAAATATATATATGTATATATATACTCAGTCTGTATTCTAATAGGTTCTTAATCCTAACAATGGTTTTTGGCTCTTGATTTCCAGCTCATCTGATCAGTCACATACTCATTCAGATATTGCCTCTGCAAAAGACTTCAGGTTGATATGTTTTGCTGAAGCTTTTTTGATTTTGTATTTGTGGGGAGGGAAGAGACTTGAAGGGAACATGTTTGGGTTTATGTTTTCTGTTTGTCTGTTGTTGGTTTGTTTGGTTGGTTTTTGTTGGTTGGTTTGTTTGTTGGGTTTTTTTTCCCTAAGCTGGATTATCCTAGAAGTTTATTCACAATGACAGTATTGGTTGCTAAGTAAGCTGTGTTTGTAGCAAGAGCTGGGCAAATCTTGTCTCACTTTATATTATACTTACCTAATTTATTGATCATTGTGTTCCTCAGGCGTCAGATGTTTTTACTGTGTTTGTGGTATAATTTCTACAAACATCTTCTTCTCCTACTAGATGTAATTAATTCTGCTGTTACGTTCATTTTGTCCTTGCAAGCATTTTTTGCTTGAGCATGTCTTTGGATCCTCTTCTAATATTGTCTTCTTTTTCCTCAGATTGTTAACCAAGAACTGAATTCATGTCATTTTTAAATTGAAGGGATTAATATTTAGCTACAAATGAAACTGTATGCAGTTATTAATACTTGTCAAACAGTAAATGTTTCTTCCTTTTTGAAAATACAGACTACTTTATATTTATTGTAAGTCTTGGAAAAATAAGGATTAATACTCTTTTATTTTCTGAATCCCAGCATGTTTTATCAGTATAGGAATGAAAGAAATAGGATTTATAGGGAGTGATAATATGTTTATTTCATCAATGACATAGCTGGAGAAAAGGTGCCGTGCCAGGCAAACACTTTCTTCTTCAGATTCCTGTTTCATACCTTGCCTTGACTTGTTAATTTATATAACTGGATTTATAGCCTAGGCTCAAGCAGAGAGCCAGGATTCAATGGCTCAATTGGCTGTTGCTGTTTGGGGGAGATTGTTTAGAGGAGCAATGATGCAGTTAACAAAATCACAAATACGTGGGAGATAACCAAACTCCTTTTCTTCCACCATGTACAACTACTTTTTTTTTTACTAAATATATGTCAGTATCTGCTTTCTCTGAAAATGTATGGTTGGTGATACAGCCATTTTTCTCTGATTATTGTGTTGCATTAGCCCCTTATTGGTGTGCTTATTTATAATGCTTGTGCATGTTTCTCACTGTAGTTATATATTATTTTGTGCATTGCTATGCTACATGTAGCCACACCTTAACAAACGTAATTAACTTGATGTTTCAGGAGAGCAGAAACTTGACATTGGCTTAATTATTGCCATTTAGAAGCTTTTTCAAGCCCATGTGTGACAAGTTCAGGTTCTCTAATACTATTTTTATTTGCAACTGCCTCAGTGAACTTATCAAATATATACAAAATTGTTAGGGTTTCGGGATTGTATGGTGGTCACAGAAGGAAAAAAAAAAGAAGACATTTCCCTCTTCCTGTCACCCAGAATATAATGCATCTTCTTTGAAGCCTGACCACATGTATTTAGTAAAGGGTGAACACCAATTTCATATTTCATTTGAAGAGATTGAAGGTACATGTTACTTCTTGCCAGCTTTGCTTAAAAGTTAAAGTAATTTCTTCTACTAGTATGTAGATTATACTGTATTTGTTAGACAGGAGCTTTGTGCTTTCTACTCAATAGCAATGTTTCCATCTCTTATTTATCTACAAATACTGTCTGCTTTCAGGCAAGCACTGTCTTTTTTTTTTGTGTCAGGACACCTTACAGCTGAATTTCCCCCAAATATTTCTTTTCATGATAGAGTGACAAACGTGTTGCAGAAAGCTTTTAAACAAAGACCATTTTTTCTATAAGCTGCATTCCTATGTCACTGTTATGAAACATTCTTGTCCTGTAAAAGGGCAGCAGCCACTTGTAGTTGACTTATGGCTTGAGTAGATGGTACAGAGGACTTCCTTCCTCTGGGTTCTGGACATACAGGCGTGTCTCTTTTGTGTTCTTTTTCTTGTCTTTTTGTGCATCTCAGCAGTGAATTTCTTTGGTTTGGTGTTATCTGTCTTCATTTGTGTGTACCTGTCTGCTGGCTCTGGTTAGAAAAAATTTTACCTTGGTGTTATACATAGTATTCAACTTTGATCTCTCCACTTTTAGCTCATATAATTCACCACAGGACAAGGGGAGGCCTCTGTTGTGTTTTGTGTTGTCAACCTTTGTCAACTTTTCTGAGTTGGTACAGTTTGGGGTCTGAAATGCAAAACTTTCTGTATCACCACTTCCAGGAAAGCTGGTTCCTACTGCAAGATCTGACAGTAAGGCAGAATCCTTCCTAAAGGAGGGAGAAAGTGTGCAAATCCAGCTTCTTCTTGTCGTATTCTCAAGTGAAGTAACTCTTTAGGAAGAATCTCCTTGCACATGCAAGTTTCCACCAGCATCAAGAACTTTGCATGAGGAGCAGACTTTCAATGCCTGGAAATCAGCAGTTATCATTGTGTAGTTTCTGTCTTTATCATCTTTTTGTTTAACTACTTCCTCATCAAAACTGAACTCCAGAAAATTTCTGTTCACTTTTTTACCATCCTTGGGAGCAGGATCTTGCCAGTCCTCTGGGAACATACAGCACCAGATCCCTTCCACAACTCTAGCCTGCGTTATTTATTTGGGCATTAAGTGCCTCCTCCTGCATTGTTATTAAATAATATAAACATAGTAGGAAGAATTAGAGGAGAAGAAACAAAACTGGCAGGAAAGGCTATAACTGAAGTATAAAATACTTCTATTGCCAAGGAAAGCATGTCATGCTGTCTGTCTGCTTTTCCAATCACTTTCATCCAGCTGTATTGATGGCTGCATATTTATCAGCCTCTGTAATTGTGATGCTGTGCTTGTGATCATGGTAACTAGATACTTTCTTTACTATCTGCTCTTCGCCATAGACCAGCGAGCAGATGTTCTCCAAATGATCCCTTTGAAGAACATGGTTTCTGTTATGGCATCTGATTGAACAGTGACTATATTAAATGCACCCACCAATGGAACAGTGATGGGTGGAGCAGTGGAGCGCTAGCTGCACCTGAGACCGTGAAAGGGAGAAAATTAGACTGTTCATGGTGTGAAACCCAGCAAGAATGGATCAGCAGAAATTGCCTTAGACTAAACCTGTATTTTCTGTGTGTGCCTGTAAACAGCAAACTGCAAGCTGACAGGTCACAGGCCAGCTCCTGGATGAATGTGAAGTCTGAGCTCGTGAATCATTAGGACACCTAAGGTCCAGACCTGGATATCAGATGGGCTTGCAGCCCACGCTGGTGGATCAGTGGCTGTGCTTGTGAATCAAGAAGGTGAAGGCGTTTGGCTCCAGACCTGGTCAGCTGTAGGGCACAAGCAGGTTTGGATTGTCAGTTCTGCTTGTGTTACTCAAGTGCTCTGCTCGTGTGGGTTCTCACAAAGGTGCTGTCTCTGCTCACATATATGGATGGCCCTTGTGTTTCCATACATGCCTGATGGGAATAATGCTCTGCCTTTCTCCTGCATAGTCGTGGAGGAGCGGAACAGCAGCAGACTCCCATCTATCAGCCTGGAATGAGAGGAGTCACCTCTTGTTGGAGACTACCAAATTTGGCTCTAGCAGACTGGGAAGAATTCCTCCTGTGCATCCAAATTTCCCTGGATTTGGTTACCTGCAACAGTCCCAGGTTTCTTCATCTGCAGTTTTATTGCCAACTAAGCATCCACAGTACAGAAAATATGTGATTATTTTAGAGTCACTGAGCCTACACAGAGTCTTGTGGATATTTGATAGCGCCTCAGAATTTTCATTTTTTCTATAATCAGCCTCCAGGAACCCCTTTCGGCTAGTGTGGCAGACATGCATTTCCAGTGTAACAATGCCCAAGTGAATTGATAGAAAATTTTCCATTCCCTGAGGTAAAGACATGAAATCAGATTTACCCTGCTCGGATGAGTCCTTTCGCTGGTCACTTCAATCGCTATCCAAAGACCCTAAGCACTCCAGATCATGGTTCTCAATTTAAGGACTTGAAACCTATTGAAAAAAAAAAAAGTATATGCCTTGATATGCAAAATGTAACATAACTGATGGATTTTTAAGTATAGACAAAAGTGTACATACAAACAATTCTAATCCTGTATTTATCTGGATTTTTGGCTCCCAGCATTTCAGGAAAGCCACATGCTCTGGTATAGCAAAAAACAACCTGGCATCAGTATCCTTGTTTGCAGTGTTTTTCAGATTCCAGGATATCTGCCTGCCCAGTACTCGCATTTGTGACTGTTATTTCTTGTTGCAACTTACCCAGGCTTTCCTAAAAGTCTAATTTGTTGCAGAGGACATGCTTGGTTTTTTTACAGAGATTACCTGAAGATTGTTCTGCTGAAGATTCTTGTGCAGCTTTGAGGTCTTAGATGTTCTGGATCCCACTGCACAGAGAAGATTTTCCTATCACCTTATTTGATTTCCATGCAAAATTCCCTCTGCAAACACCATCCATTTTCAAAGATGCTTGAAGTGTTGGTCACTGTTTTGTTTGGCAGATGTTTACATTAACCTTGCACTCTTAGACGCCAAAAAGGAATTATTCAACTCAGAAGAATTAATCCAATTTGCATCAGTGATTAATTGCTATTTGTTGCATTAGGGGTATAAGACCCATTGTCTTTCTTCTCTCCTTGTCCAAATCACTAGGAGTTGTTACAGGCATGCAAAAATCTAGCTCCAGATATCAGCCTTGGAGGAAAGGGAATGATTTATCCATATCTGGAGGACTTTTAGAACTTGTCAGACTATGATTATTCTTTTTGTATTACAGCGTGCAACTTTGAATGAATTTAAAGCAAGTGCCTCTGATTTTCGGGTGGTAGAATAACAGCCCAGCACATCTTGCGTGCAAAGCTTGTTACTAAGTTGAAGCCATTTACTACTTGATGTCATTTTCATGAACTTGACTAGTGTCAGTCTGAAATAAAACCTGAATTGCTCTTCTAAGTTGTGAGCTTTAGGACAATGTACATACAGAACATTCTGCAATTTTCTCACCCTCTTCCTGCTTAGAGACTCCACCTCCTACATGCAGAGGGCCAATGTAGTTAAGGATTCAAGCTATTTGCATTTGGCGAAAAATGTATGTAATTTTAAAGCTTAGGCATCTGCCCTTAACTGTCACTTATTTTTGTCATGTGCTGTAAACCTGCTATTTGCATCATCAGTGGTGTTGTCTGCTGTTTGTTTCTCACCTATAAGCAATCTAGCACCGGATTACAGAAACAATTTCTCATGTAGAAGCAGCATCTCATCAAACATGCTGATGGATTGTCAATCTTTGAATTGTACAGAAAGAAACAAATTTTTCTTTCCATATTTGTCTTTCGGATTCTTTGACTCACAGTCTTGATTGCTGTCAGTAGCTAGTTTATGATTAAGATCTTTAAAAATATTGTCTCCATATGTTTTGGTAATAAAGATGCTCCGAAGTGATTTTGCTCCACAGATTAGATTGTTCAGCTCAGAAACATTCTGCTTCGAAGAGTGCTGGCCACTTGTTTTCCAAACCTGTGAGAAAGAAAGTTGGTAAAAATTGTTTCCTGACACAACATGAGAGAGAATGAGAACCTTTTTTGTTGCAGAAATAATCCAAGTGGTTTGGTATCAGGCTATTTTTGTCTGCATCCCTTGATTTGACAGGTCTGGAATTCTACATATTTCCAGATTTTATTTGAATGTTCTCACATACTGAGTCAGCATCCACATTTCAGTATGTTAGATCAGGTAATGCAGATGTCATTGGGGGTTTACTGTTACAATTAAATTTTTTTTTGTGATTTTGTCATTGCAGAGAAGACTCTAGAGGAAGAATAAATAGTCAAGATACGTGATTTGATATACTGTCTCAGTTATCCTTCCTTAATCTTATACAGGAAATTTTAGATTACTTGTCTGTGTTGAAAAGTTCATTGGTTCTCCATTAGCTAAATTGACGTCCAATTATCAACTCCTTCAGCTTTACTTTCTTCTCTACAGAATCTTCCACTTCTTTCTTCTGTTCAGTTACTAAATGATTTCTGAAGAGTCTAATTAGCATTTTCCCCCTCTAATTAAGGACCTCAGTTACTTAATTTAAATTCTTACCAGAAAACCCTCTGAGTCTTGGAGGCAGAGTGACTTCTTCAGCAGGCAGATAATGTTTTGTACAAGGCAGAACGGTCTTAAACTGAAAGTGAGGCGAATTAGATTGGGTATTAGAAACAAAACCTTTACTCAGAGGATAAGAAGGCTCTGGAACAGGTTACCCAGAGCACCTGTGGGTGCCCCACCCCTGGAAGTGTTCCAGGCCAGGTTGGATGGGGCGCTGAGTAACCTGATTTGGGAGGTGGCATCCCTGCCTGTGACAGAAGGGCTGGAACAAGATGACCTTTAAGGTCCTTTGCAACCCATATCTTTCTGTTATTCCTATGATTATTAATAAAATAGCTCATTTTTTTATATAGGGACACACTTTATAGATGAGGCTATTCTTAAAACTGAAAGTTTGGAATTATTCACCTTACTTTTGATGACAAGGAAAGATCCTAAATGAGGATCCATTTATGTCTTTTGCACAGTCATTCAAGGGGTTGGGTTTCAACACAGTTTCCAACTGGATAACTGCATATGCATGTACTGTAAGATGGTTAAAAATGCAGTATTTGCTCTGATTAGAGCTCATTAAGCCAGCACATCATCATCATCTGGCATTCACCAGATTCTGGCCAGTATTTAATGTTTGTAAGAAAGCCAGAGGAGCTCCATTCACACTTTGAGTGATAAATGCTGTTGTTCAAGTTGAGGAAATAGTGTCACTTTTGAGAGAGCAATATTTTAATTAGATGGAGACTATGGGAATACATCCTCTGACGCAGCATCAGCAGGTTACTGCTGAAAGCCATCCACATAGTGAAGGTGTGTATAGAGTAATTATTCTTCTCATTACATTGTTTATATGTGCAAACCCTTCTCATCTCTCTTTCCAGAGACCTGTTTCAATTTTGGATCTCTAGCTTGGAGGAGAAAGACATACTTCAATCCTTCCATGACTGTGATGTACTGTGGGGGGATTGTGACTTGAAGAGTCCCTTCTCAATCATCTGTGAAAGCATTGTCTTCACTGTGTTTGCAAAACCCTTTTTCCCTTGGGCTGCTGGAAGCTTTCGATACCTTCTGTACTCTCCATTCCCATTGCTATTACACAGGTTCAGTGAATGACTGCACTTTTCCTGTTGGTGCAGTCATCCAGAACTGGCTGTCGTTCCAGATATGGGAATACAAGATTCAGTGTAAAATCTCCACCTAAAACTTAGTTCCACCGTGGATGTTGCTTAAGGATAGTGTTTATGCCTGTGGTATCACATCTAGACTCAGTGGGAGCGAAAATGAGCCAAGTTGAGTCAGTTCTGGTTCTAGCATTTGCCAGTCCTTCTAGGCTGTGCTTCTCTGCATTATTTTGTTTTAAATAGTATTACAGGATGAATAGATTATTTTTCTGATTCATGTGTGACAGTTTAGAAGACTTCTTTTTAAGTTCTCAGATGCAAGCAATCAACTTACTTTGCAGGGGGAGAAAAGGTGGAAAGATGAGAAGATAAATGGCAATTAAGTGTTTTGACTGACTTTAGCGCATTTAGGGCAACAGAGTGAATTGTATTCCTTTTGAGGTGAAAATATTAATTCTTCTTTGAAAGAACATGGATATACACATTTGCTGGAAGTATAGAGCATGTATGCAGGCACTTGAACAGAAGATTTTTAGATTTAGCTGTACATAGAACAAGCTTGCTTGTACTGTAATTAGAAAAGAAGAAAATTGTGGCAATGAAATCTACCAGTGATACTGAAATTTTCAAGGTAATGGAAAAAAAAGCTCAAGGCTAAACTAAGGAGTTAGAAGACTCAAGACTGATTAAAGATGCCATAAAATGGCAGATGGAATTCAATATAAGTAGATGCAGTGAGGCACATGGAGGAGCAATCCTCTATAACCATCAAATGTTATCATTTAGGGGTCGTAATAGATACTTAAAAATACTAAGCCTCAATGCTTAGTAGATACCAAAGAGGCAAAGTGTTAGTTATTACTAAGGAAAGCAACAAGAATAAAACAGAAATTATAATCTTCCTTTGATTCAGCCCAATTTCAATTTCTTCACAGTCAGCTGTATTTAATGCTACTGCAGAGGTATAAATAAATATCCCAAAACAGAAATTACTGTTATGGTTGTCCGTTATAAGCTGAAAAGTAATCCTCCCATTTGCTTTAAGTGTCTCCCATTTGTTTTTTATTTCTATATTTTCAGCCTATCATAAAATGCAAATTTAATGTATCAGTGTTTAAGATACTATCTTTTCAGTAAACTTTCTGCAAAGTTTTCACTAAATATCACCTCTTTAACTATGAACAAGCAGGGATTTATCTGATTAAGTATGCAAGGGAAAAATAAGAGCAAAAGAAGTTTTCACCCATTTCTACTCTTATCTTCACTGACATTCTGAAATAGAAATTGCCTTTTTAAAGTTCTCTTGTTTTCTTTTCTTGCCTTCTCTGGAGCTTTAACTAGTTGTTGTGAATATGTAGGATCTGTGAGGCAGCCTCTGCAGCCAAGTAAAAACACTGCAAATACAAAACTTTGGAAAGTACAAAGTTTGTAAAATCTTGGGATAGATTTGCCTTTGGTTCCTGCTGGCATGACATTGAAATAAAACTTCTGGAAGAACTCTTTCTCAATGCAGACCAAGACAAAGATGCTAGCTGCTCTTTCTCCCAGCAAACAGTGTGAGGCATATAGATTTAAAATAGAAAGAGGGATTTAGGATTCAAGTTGGAGAAAGCAAGAAATACAGGTCAGAAAATAATGCAGAAAAGGAGGCCTGCAAAAACACTAGCTGCCCCTCCATATATAAATAGATACTGAATAAATAGGAGCAACTTGCTAAAGTAGTAGTTAATTTGTCCAAACCGTATTGTTTACACATCAAGGGCTAACACAGAAACCCAAGGAATGTTGTAGAATTAGGCATCATCATCATTTTGAAAGATGTACTAATGGTTTATAAAAACAGAAAGTATACCTATTAATAGAAGAAAATTAGTGAATGATCAAGAGTTTCCAAAAGTAATTGGGCAGTCTAGAAATAAAAATTTTCTATGGACTTGTTGGAATCATGTATAAAGAAAGTGGGTTTCAGAATTCCGACATGATAATATGTCAACTCAAATAATTCTTTTGTATTTTGCAGAATGAAGAGAAGGCACCAGTCAGTTTTCCATCACTTCTTAGCCATATGACTTCTCTTTTCTTAAATCATCCTGTAATTCCAATGACAACAAGTGCAGATTCAGGTGTCCCAGAATTGATAAATATTTTTTCTCCACTGATGTCATCCATGCCTTGTGACATGCATATAGTCAATCTGAGGACAATCCAAGCAAAGGTAAGGTCAAACCACTGGTTTTTTTGAGCAAACATATGATACAGCTTATTAATATGGTCAGATAATTTATTCTTGTAAAGTGCTTTGTGGGCAGGTTTATATGATATGATAAACTGTGTGACTACTAGCTTTTAATTCTACAAGAACTGTGGATTTGTGTCTGTTTGAATAACACGAAATGCAGGGATTATTTTTTCACAACATGATCATATGCATAGTGCAGGGTTATATCTCTGGAGGGGGCACATTTCAATGAGTTCCCAAAGTTTAAGAGAGAACCATTCATATACTTCAGCCTTTTCTGTACTAGAAGAATTAAATTTAAGGTCATTTGACTTTGTTCTGAGTGTATTTTTAATAAAGCATATAGTTTTATCTCAACTTTTATTGTTAAAATATTTTTAAGCTTAATTACAAAACCTAATTTAATTATTCTTACACTGTCTTATAATGATTGGTTCCTGTGAAAACATTCTCTGGTAGGAAAACCAAAACAAAAACAAAACAAACAAACAAAACCCAAACAACGAACCACCACCAAAAAACACCAAAAAAAAACCAAATAAAGAAAAAATTTAAACAAAAAAGGCTCTTCTGTACTCAGTGTTTTTCTCCTTCAACGGAAAGAAATTAACCACCAGAATTTGATTTACTGTTTGATAAACTGGAAGACTAGAACTCATTTTACATTCTTTTCCTGCCAACTGTTCTATAAATTCTTTTCAGTTTTTCAGCTCCTTTTAAAATGTGAGTATGTTAACTTCATGCTGTATTGCACTCACCAGCGCTGCTGCCACAATGAAATCCCTTTTTAATTCTGCCATACTTAGATACAAACTATTTATCCCTTTTCCCCTAAAGGCTCCATGATGGCCGAGGAAAAACTGCTTGTCTGTATTGACATCAGATTATATTCTGTTAAATCTGTTTTTCATTTAAAGTCTTAATCTTTATTTTAAAACTTAAACAATGTTTGCCTTCTCATGGTTTCTCTGTAAGTAGTTTAATCTCGTGTAAGCTCCTTCAGCTGTGACTGATTCTTATTTTGAATTTCAAAGTGGAAAATTTCTCGATGTTGTGGGTCTTGTGCCCTTGAATAGTTAGGAAGAAGCCTCATACTAAATTAAACCTTCACGTGAAGTGAATATTTCACACTTCACTGTGAATATTTTCATTTCCCCAGCCTGCTCATCATCACAGGTTTACTTCAACACACCAAGTTCAGGGGCAGACCTTCATGAACATATTCCCTCTCCCTCTTGGAGGCTTAAACCCACCTCCTTGTTTGTATCATCTGGGTATGAAAGCTGTGAAAAGAAAGGCCTGCTCAGTGTCTGCATTTTGAGTTCAATGTTACTACTTGTAAATGAATTTTCTGATTTTATCAGGGCTGTACTGGCCCCACTATCCCAGCTGGTATAAAGCTGTTTGAGGCTATGATCTCTTCACTGTCCACAGCTGTATTTTTCATTGTTTACTGACTGACAGTTCTTGAGCTTGCAGCATTAATATGCCCACTTCACAGTGAAAGCTTGCAGCAGTCATAGGATAGGAGCACTGTCATTATAGATACAGAATGTTCTCCCCCCAGCAAAAATTTCTCCTCACTTTCTGCTTCCTTTCTCTTTCTTCCAAGAATTTGAATGACAAGTGATGCAATTCTGACTAATTGACACAAAGAATTTTTTTCCCAGAAATTTACACTTCTCCATTACCTTAGCTCTTGAAGTTGGTTTTCCATAATCCATTACAATTTCACATAAAAGGGTACAAAATTAAAGTAAATTGTAGCGATTTAAGGTAGAAATCAGAAAGAGTATTGCTATTGTTTTAAGGTATCTGATCTTGTCATGGAAGAGTCCAGTCCCATAGGATTATAACATTTAAAGATCTTTTTTTAGTAGAGCTCCAGTTTTTAAGAGGTTTGACACATTTTACCTGATGTAAGTAAACTGGGCCTCAAGATCTAGAACAGAGTACATTTGTCTATTTATACTAAGCATAAATACGTAATTTTGTTGTATTTCTTTCTCCGTTAGCTTACAGTAATTGCATTTTAAAATAGTTTAAATGGTTTTTCTTTCTCATCAGAATTTTAACAGCATTGCCCTGGGATTCTGGTTATGAGAAAGCCTAGGGTTTTTTGGGGTTTTTTTTTCTGTCTTGTAACCTGGTGTAAGGCTGCATTTTAATACTCAGAGATCAAAATCAAATAAAACTTTGGGAGCTCTTCTAAGAAAGCTAGTCAGAGATTTGATAGAACAGTGTTTACGGATATTTTTGTTGAATAACAGCGCGATGAAGTTTTACATGGTTGAGGAGGTTATTTGTAGAAAACTGAGGAGTTAGTTACAGGTGCTCGTGCAGTTACCGTGGTCGTGTTTAGAAGGGTGTATATGATGCAAATTAAGTTCATTCTTGATGAGGCATTCATTAGCCTTAAATGTACTTAATCTAATCTACCTAGAGATGATATAAGAACAGGTAAGTTAAAGTAAGATATGGAGGCTGTGACAGCTTACTCTCTCTCACACCTGCTTGGATAATGGGTTGGAACAACTTTATTTTTCACACATGGCTGCTATGTGCATGGTAGAAGGTGGAGTACTGGATCCTAGATATTTATACTTACCAAAACACTTTTAAGCAAGGCATCATTAATTGTTTGTTACCTTTTTGTTTTAAATCTTATGAATCTTAATTAAGATAATATTTAGTTCTAAAAAATTGAGGGATGAAATATTCATGCTGTCATTTGAAATGCATACATGCATTTTTATGCAGATTACTAAAAGATAATTTAAGTGAATTAGAGGAAGTGTTGATACCCATTACTCACTTGTCATTTTTAACATTAATTTACCCCATAGGAAGTCAGGCTTTTTCAGTATGAATTTTAATGTTTCACTAATCTGATGTTTAGGCAGACAGTATTATTTTGTGTGCATAAAAATATCTACTTTTAAGTGCAACACTGTCACAGCAGTGACAATGAAAACCAAGTCAGGTGCTTCATAGTAGGAGAGGGAAAATAATTCTGTCACATCACAGTTATCAGTGTACTTCAAGTAGGAATTGGTACTGCTGTTCCAGTGAACAGGATAAAAACTTCTTTAGCCATAATTGCTACTAGATGTTGGAAACTTGTTGTTCTATGCTGAATGTAAGCACTATTCATTAATTAAAAAGTTGATTTTAGGTGGTTGTAACCTAGTGTTCACAGAATCTTTTCAAGCTGAGTTTTATTCACAATTTGTAAACTGTGCAAAGTTTCTAACAGTCATTGTTTTACTAAAAGGTATCTCATTTCAACTCCAAATACTATTGTGTAAACTTTTGCTATTTTAAGTGAGGAACTTAAACCCACAAAGTTTATAATTTTTTTGTTACATGAATGAGTACTTTATACTATGTATTTGTTGTACTTTGAATCTTTGTCATGCTGGGTTTCACAGGAGCTGGTACAAGCTGGTCCATGATCTGCTTTATGAAAATAAATTCAGGTGGAAAGTCTGTTAGATTAAGACCTCTTGCTTGGTACACCTTCAGGAGCTGATGCGTCACGGAGTGCCTAATGCTTGTTGGCATAGGATTCTCCAAGCAATAGATACATTCTGAAGTACCAGAAATGAACCTAACTCATGGCAGAGGCTTTTGTGAAAAAGAGCCAGTACAAAACCAAGTAAAACAGAAGTAAATGAGAGAAAAATAGCCTGAAGAATTGGCATGGCTTTGAATGGTGTCATCTTTTTTGTGCTCTTATTATATATATAGTAAGATGAAGAGCTGAAGAATCTAAAACAACAATAAAATAAAGAGAAAAAGTAATGCATCATAGTAAATAAATGGCTATGGTGAGTGTAGGGATGCAGCTACAAGAAAGACATTGAGACACTGGAGCATGTCCAGGGGACGGCAGTAGAGCCAGGGGAAGGGTCTGGAGCACAAATCTGATGAGGAGCAGCTTACTCTTTATTGTCTGTAGAGGCTCAAAAGCACTGAATATCTTAACAGATAAACATAATATTTATTTCATATGTGTATTTCAGTGTGCAGTTCTCTGCACACCTTAAGGTGGGTTAGAGAGCAGTTTTGCAACATGAAAGCTTGTTCAACATAATCACATTGAGTATTGTAGTTAACTTATGATTTTTAGTTTTTCTGTTTTGCCATATAATTTTTGTGGGAAACCAGATTGAAGCTACACTTCAGTCCTAAGTCTGTACAAGTGCGTCTGTTGAGCTTTAAACTCAACAACTTACATTTATGTTCTGTAGTACAATATATGTTTCAACTCTGTGCCATTTAGTTCTTTCTGTGTTTAGCTTTATAACATTAAAAAAACCCCATGACAGTTCAATCTAGGCTGAAAATCTTTTAAGGTCCAAATGGCTCTGTTATGATAATGATAATTTTTTGGTGTCCTAAAATGTCTCCCTAACTGATAGTTTGTGAGTAAACTTTTATATTGTTTGTTTGTAGGTAGATACCAAGCCATCTGATGAAGCTGCTCTGATTCTTCACAGAAAGGGATTTGATTGTAGGTTTTCAAACAAAGACATGGGTCTGCTCTGTTCCACTACTCAGGGAAAGGTATGGTTATTAATCTGTCGGAATTTTGTAATAAAATTTGAAAATAGGTTTGGGATTTTCTTTAGGCAGAAAAGTAAATATCGTTTTGTTTAGAAACAAGAAGAGTTCAAATCCAAATATTTCTACTCATTTTGAATATACAGATTTAACTTACGTTGAAATTTAAGATCTAAATTAGTGTACAGTATTTAATCTATGATACTTAAAAATATTCAAAATCTTTGGCATGAGAGTTACTGTGCTGATACCTGCAAGGAGCTGTACAATTTTAAGGTACATACTGCTAAATGTCATTCTTTTTTTTTTTTCTCTCCAGATAAAGGTGCATAAACTCTTTAACAAATTCAGAGTGGAAAGTCTTACACCCACATCTTTATCTTTGATGCATTCACCTCCAGATGCCAGAAATATAAGTGAAATAAATATGGGTCCTATGGAGATAAATACGTTCCGGATTCGGCTGAGATGAAATCCTGCTTTAATAGTCAGATAGAGAAGAAGAATCTGCAATTGTATCTCTTCTGAGTTTCACGTGCAATAAGAAGCACATTGATGATATTCCAGCTTCGGGATACTGTGAGAAAAAGATGCATTCTATTTTTTTTTTTTTACCAACACAATGAAAAGCCATGTTACAAACAAATTTTTTTTTGTTCAGTTTTTTTTTCCCCTCATAAAACAGCAACATCATTATCAGTTAATACAACAAGTGGAGAAATTTCTAAGGATGTTAACCTCTCAACAGATTAAATCTCAGGTTAAATGCTAATTAATTATGTTTCTGGTGTTTTAACTTTCATAAATAGGGGATTGGATTTTAAACAGCCTTCTTTTCCTGATTCTTGATGAATTTCTGTACGAATAACTCAGTGTAGAAAGTCCTGATGCAGCTTGGAAATAAAATGAAATAAAATGTTCCTGTGTAGTAGCTAATGTCCAAATATTTACAATCATTTGTATAAATGACAATAATATCAATTTATTCCACAATTAATTTCAATTTATTCAACACAAAGGGGATTATTAATTGTGGTAAAATGAAAGCCTGCAGTACTTGTGATAAGTGATGGTAGATTTTAATACTTCTACCATTCACCTGAGTTATGTAAATAGGAAAACGTGAACCTACAAAGTAATTTTGCAGTGGAAATGTTTAATAAAACTCCCATTTTGTTACTTGACACACTGGGATATGTGCAATTATTCCATTACCATGATGAGAAATGTCCATAATTATCATGAATACCAAGATTTTTTATAAAACTCATTTAGATACCGGTGTTCTCTGAAATGAGTTTTCTATTTCAAGATTACCATATCAAAATAAATGTGCCTTATTTTTTGATATGTCTTGTTACAATTTTGGTGTCTATGTTAATGTTTTTGGGGAAAAGGTAGTTTATATAATACTTAAGCTGTGTATCTCCTATTTGACAATGCTGGCCACACTGATCTATGTACTCCTGCACCAAGTTTGTGCTATCTTATTCTGAATATTTTGACTATTTGAATGTATTAATACGATGTCACGATGTGAAACACCGACAAAAAAGAATTACTGTAGAAGCTAAATTCAGCTGCTTTCAAGAAAATTGCAATTTGATGCAGAGAGTTGATAGTAAGCAAGACATAGTTTGCAAACCCATCAAAACATGTGCTTGCATGTTACAGACTGTGGTGACCTGTTAATTCAGAATCATGTGCCTATATTTTAAACAACATTTTTCAAACTTGCAACCTCACTTACATTGCCAGTGCTCATGTTACTGAAGAATGGAGACTTTGCTTTTTTCCCATATTATTTCATATTTAGTACTTAAGCCATCCAAGTGTGAAAAGTATTTCCCTAAGTAGAGCTGCTGTTTACAGTTAATATATATAAACATTCACTTGAGTAGGATCCCATTTTATAGTCTTCATTTATTTTCATAGCTCATTCTTCTATCTCTTGCTTATGCTTTACTTTTCCATGCCTTGTTGCTCATCCTCAATACTAATGCATGAAAAGTCATCATAACTGGTAAAAAAATGTGCTAGCTCTAATACTGCCTCCTGTATTTAATTTCATCATTGTTGTTCCACAATTATATCATATATCAAAGTCTATCAAATTATGTCATGTAGCTGCAGGCTCTCTTAAAAGAAAATAAAAGTCATACTTAGATTTCATGCATTGTCACAGGTTGAATCTCTGCTGAGATTGTGTAAACATTCTTATTTAATTCAATCTACTGCGTGTGTTTTGTAATAATGGGAATACTTAGTAGGATCTGGTGCAAGTTACATCAAGAAAATAGGAACCACTAACCACAAATGGAAGAATCAGATGGATCCAAGAAATGGATGTTTTCATGCAATAAACATGTACTGTAACTTTTCTTAGAAGGAGTATTTGGAAATACTAGTTTTTGTTGGAACTCCAAGCTTGGTAGTCTTGCCAGCAGAAACTTCTCATAACATTTATTTTGTTGCTTCTTCAGAATTAAAATGTTTAAGAGACTTTTATGTGTTCCGTGCAAGAAAACATTCAAAATACTATTTCAGTTTTGTTGGGCAGAAAAGGAAAATTTTGATGCAATAAAGTTTTAAAGTATTTTGCCTCTTGGAATTACTTTGAAAGATTCTTCATAATAGCGTTGTTTCTTTTCTTTTATCATCAGCTATACAATCATGAAGCCTGAATCTTCCTTAACCAGCAGATTTAATCTTTGTTCCTTTATTTTGCATTTTTTTATCTAATTTTATCTAACGACAGCTTTTAATTCAAGATCCTTTCCTGAAATCTTTAACTAAGTCAAAACTCCAGTCAAAGTCTCAAAACAATTTTTGCTTGAATTGGTTCAGAATGTGGCTCTCAATGAGGTTGTGTTTTCATTGGTTTGGGATTTTGTTTTTTTCCCACAAGTCTTAATGAATTCTTAGGCTGTAATTTTGTGAATTGGCCATCCAATTCAATTGTATTATTTTGGGGTTTTTCTCTTTTATAGCTGCTGGGTTTGTAGCTATTGGTTAAGAGAAACAAACATCCTTACCTTGCCAGTATGATTTTAAACACAATGCTGTATTAGAAATGGTTTTAAACTTTGTAATTACTTTCCATATCGGAGTTGTACCTGTTCTGATTTTATGGTTTTGATTTTTTTTACATTCCTTTATCTTAATTTTCTTTGGTTTACTTGCTCATATTGTCTGAAATAAACTGATTTCAGCTGAAGGTTTTTGATATTTTCTCTTAGAAGGTTTTATATCTTATGGGGATATGTAAAATAAGATCTCTAATAAAAGGTAATGTTATTGTGAGATGTGGTCAGTGTCATTAATGCCTTAGCCGTAAATTTTTTTTTCGTTTCCAAATAAAGACAAGCAGCAAATATGACTTCTTTTAAAAGGTCGATATGTCAGTTTCTCTTGGGAATGACAGTTATTTGTAGTGAGATGAACCCCTGATGAAAGGTGCAATCTATTTCACTGCTGCCAAACAGAAGAGGATAGATGCTAACTTCAGAGATGTAAACTCGTGAGATTGCAGTGTGGGAAGGAAATCGGCAGCTCTTTTGCAAAGGAAATCTTGCACTGACTTCATAGAAGACAGAATGTGTACAGTTCTAGATTTTTTTTTTTTTGCTTGAATTAATGTTTATATTTGAAGCATTTGGGAGCAATGAAATGGAGGCTGTTCTTGTAAGTTAACAAACACCATGAGAATATAGCAAGTCAAAATAACAGTTCAACTGTAATTAGACTGTACACTTTAAAAGAAATTATATAATGCTAATATAATGTTCTGTAATTGCACAAGGCACGTTAACCAGGCATAGATGTTTCACAGGTTTGCTTCCCAAAGTGGTGATGGAGCTTGAGCATAATGGCTTGCAAAGACAATAAAGTATAAATTTCCGTCAGTGCCTGAGGCTATTTGATGTTTGTCTGGGTAGTCTTAAATGTAAATATAAAAGCAAACATATACACACACAAAGTAAAAAAAGATAATTTTAAAGTTGATGTTTCAAGATAAAAGATGAAAGTGTGTAATATCTAAGAGGCAACAATGGGTGTGGGTCCAATTTAATGGCCATGTGGACATGAATATTCCATTAATTCCAGGAACCAGTAGTGTATTCTTTTACTGTATGAAATTATATTAACTATACCCTATGTTTATTGAGTATAGTTAGTATACTGTCCATTGTGTTTTAAAAAAAGGTGCTGGATCTCTCTATACAACTTTACTGATAGTGACACTATTGCTCAGATTTAGTGGGTTATTTGACTCATGATGAGTAATATATATATGTGATAAAATATAAAACACTGATTCAGTCCTTGTCCCTTTTTATTTTTGGATAACTACTCTGTCATAATATAACGAATTTCAGAATTTAGCTAATTTCTAATTTCAGAAATTAGCCAGAGGTATTAATTTTGTCTTCTGAAAGAGGGAACATACAAAAATAATATATTGTCTAGAAAAAGCTCAGGTCAATGAAGAACTATTGGGATTTTCAGACAGTGCTGTTACTGACACAAGGTTTCTCTGTCTCCAATTTCTCTGTAAATTATAATATTAAATTTTGTACCTGTCAGTCTTTCAATATACATATTTTAGGAACTAAGAGATCTTTAAAGTCTATATTGCATCACCTAATCTTTTCATGCCAGAATTTCTGTGGACCATCTGTAATGCATTATTTCCATTACTCCTCTTCCTTAAGGTAAATGATCTAGTAGCACTAAGAGTAGTAAAATAATTAAATTTTGAAAAATATCCATCATGTATATAAACTTGAGCTATTTGGACTGTAAAGGCAAGGCCTTTTTTGATTATACATTTCAGATCTTCAGGTTTTCAATAGAACATACTTTTCCTGATATGCAGTGCCAGTTAATGTGATGTCCTTTGACTGACAGTCTACAAAAATCATTCATGTTATGGGTATCAGTAAACTGGAGACTTCATTCCCAGTTTTACCTCCACCATCACCACTCCCTGTGCGTTGGACACATCCACCATACAGGAAAGTACGTGCCTTTGTTCCTCTCAAACCATAACCTGAAAAGTCTCGTGGTCTCCCAGGATAGATGGTCTATTTCTATTTTAACTTACTCTTTTTGTCCTTTCTCCATTCTTGGCACGCCAGCTAAATGTGTGGGCATATTTGTATCTCCAGGATTCCCTCGGCCCTCCAGCTCTGCCCAGCGCACGCTGCAGAGCTCTCTGGAGTTGCGCTGTCTGCAGCATCAGCCGCAGCAAGAGACGTGATAGATTCTTCAAGAATTATGTGTTTAAAGTCTGCGTCAATGATCATGCAAATGGTGCACGTGCCCTGCTTGCTTGCCACAGCTGCCTCACATCGCTGGCCTGTTCCTCAGAAATACACATCTTTGTTTCTCTGAAAATCCACTTGAACGGGTCCAGTGCCGTTTTCCCTTTTCCTCAAGTTCATGATAGAACACTCTCCATTTCAGGACCTTTTGGTCATGCACAAGTTCACCTGTAACCTACTTTCCACAAGTCCTGCGTATGTTCAGAATTAATAATTACCTGTCTTGCATTTTAAGATGCCTAACGAAGACAAAATAGACCTTAAGTAAGCCATGCTGTCTGAATCGCTTGCAGTAGTCTAGAGACACACAGCCTTGCAAATACAAGATGACCTTTTCTCACAAAACACGAATACCTGTGACAGTAAAAAGAAGTATTATCTGTCTTTATTATTT
This sequence comes from Origma solitaria, assembly GCA_013397895.1. NCBI lineage: Eukaryota > Metazoa > Chordata > Aves > Passeriformes > Acanthizidae > Origma > Origma solitaria. The sequence continues at coordinate 490,027 of VZRL01004325.1, read as the reverse complement.
AAAGCAGTATTTATTTTACAAGCTAAAATAAACAGTATGAGTTTAATGGAAGCAATTCAGTGATGGTGTCAAAAGATTGAATACAGCTGTTAGAAACATTCTTAATGGAGCATATTATTAAAAGTCCTTCACCCAGATAAAGAATTAAGATTTGCATGCCAAAAGGAATTTATCTGTTTTGACAGTGACCAAATCAGTCCCACTGCTTTTTCTTGTATCTTGGTAAGTGAAATCTACTGAGTTGTTTAGTAGACATGGGGAAGAATCTGTGAGAGCTCAAATGTAACTGTAAGGCAAACTTACTCAAATGGTTTTGACGTAAGGATCCACAACCTATTAGCCCAATTGGTATTCAAATACTCAAAATCAGTTGTGAATTTTCATTCATCAAATATTGGGCCTTTGGAAGATAAACCAAGATAACAATTACATTGTGTTGGGTTTTAATATAGCTAATAAATGTGTAATTGCTAACAGGAAAGTACCTTACAATTTGAGTTTGTGGAAGTTCATTTTTAAAGGCACAGTCTATGCAAAACTCCTGATTTACAGCTATTAGTAGCTTTCCAGAGAGAACGTATGAAGCATAGCTGAAATGTGAAACCTATAACTTGGAAGATTTCAGCCATTAAATTTCCTGTGGATGTGGATCAGAGATGGATCTCTGTTCATTTTCTGAATGCTTTTGATAACTCTTACCCAGGTGGTAGGATATTTTGGTTTTAATATCTATAAAATATAAAACAGTGAATCAAGTAAGTGCTAGTCAAGAAGGAAAAGCGTTCTGTCCTTGCTGCTGCAAAAGCATTCCTTGATGATGATATACATTTAATTGGGGAGAGCAAAATATCTCTTCCAAGAGACAATTCAAGAGCATTCTTCCAAATCCAAGAAAAAAAGTTTTTCACTGTCCTGACAAGAGTTTGTTAGAGGTGTGTTACACAAACACCGCCTAAGTAAACATCAGTAGCCAAAGAAAAGAAGAAGCACTGAGATCTCATTCCACAGAGCTTTGTCGAAATCTGTATGGAGTCTTACGGCAGTCCTTGTCATTTTCCCCTGTTTCAATTAAAAACACTGAGCAAGCCCCTGCCCCACAACACTCAACACACATCCAGACTCCAAGAAATGCCGTGTCATCTCTGTCATGATTTCTAAAATTTGGCACTAGAATGTCTATAGAATTCCAGTTCAATTTTATGTTGCAAACTGTGATCAAAATGCAAGTTTTATTGGGCTTCCTAGTCACAGTGTTTTCACATTGGCACTGCCTATGGCATTATGTGCCCAAAGCCTTGTGACTGTGGTGACAGGCTGTGTTTTGGATATGCAGGTCACCGAGGAGCAGGGTTGAAAAGGCGCTGGCTGTGCTGTGATGGGAGGTGTGGAACTGTGGGTGGTCAGGGTGTGAGTTTACAGTTCCTCTAAAAGTGAGAGCAATCACTAATTAAGTGCCACCTTACATATGAATAAAGTTGAAAACTGAGATTAAAGGAATTTTTAACAATTGGCATTCTTGCGCAGTAACTTGGCACCAGTGTTTGGTTTAATTTTATATTCTACACTTGGCTTTAAAAGTAGGTACTGGTAAATGAAAACTAATCCAAAGGGTCGAGGGAAAACATTTTTGTGGTAATGACAGAGCTGTGATAGTGCAAAGTGATTTCCCTTGTCTTAAATAATGCTTCAGACCATATTTGAAGGCTGTTGCTTGTTTGGTGAAAGATGTGGTGGTACATGTTGCAGTCTAAGTACCAACAAAGTTTCAACTGACCTGTGAAAACTCGAGGTTGTCAGTATGATCAAATGTGAAGAAATGTGAACAATTTTTTAAAAATTCATTTATTCTAGACAGGCAATCAACAAAGAGAAATTTTCATGGACAGAAAGAGAAGTGAAAAAGCAGACAGCCATAGATGAAACAAGTTTCGTTGGACTTTGTTCCTATTACACATCATTATGGATTTGCCAGTTTTCCAGAAGACCTTTTTGGATTAGAAAAGAAACACCAAAGTATATCCTAGTGGTCAGGGTTGGAAAAATTTCAGGGGCTGTTCATATACTCATCTACCTATTTTGTCTTTCTGGACATCAGTTCAGAAACAGAATCTGCTTTAAGAACTTATTGAGAGAATCAAGTATGTAGTAATTTTCCCTTCTGTGTGTACTGCTGTTGCTGTGGGAGAAAGTCTGCAGTTATGGCAGAGACCTTTGGTTCAGTCTAATGGACAAGTAAAAACTTGCTAATCAGCAAATGTGAAATTCTGCTGTATTGGTTTTGAATTCAGTCATTGTTGAATTACCCTGGAACATAGCAACACATTTCCAGTGAAAAAGGAAAAGCTTTGCTCTGAAAGATCTACGTCTATGCTCCAATGATTAGAAGAAATAGAAATTCTTGAATATCTACTGATGGGAAATGGGTACAGGATATCTTGCACTCAAAGATAGCTGATATTTTTATGGTAAAGAGATAATTAAATGGATTTACGGAATTGAAAAATCAACAATCAAGTATCCACTCTAGAAATAGAGTTCACTTTCAGATCCATGATAAATTCTTCCTGATCACACAGAGAATGATTGAATTTCAAAAGTGTAGTGTTTGACAGGGGAGAGACACAATAGATGATGATCAGAGCGGAGCTCCACTGCTCATCACAGTTAGAGGAAGCTCTTAAGATTATTTCATTATTTAAAATTATTGGACATTCTACAGTTCTAAAATCTTCTGTCATGGTAAGACAGAATTAAACTGGGGAAAAGGGAAATTTGGCTGTGGGAAATGTGCACATAATGGGACCGAGACAGCATCTAGCCAAGACTAGGTCACCGGGAGAACAGCAAAGTACATTGGTATCACCATATTTGTGGCTTGGAATTGTGTAAGAGGACTGAAATTTAGCAAGAAGAAAGAAAAGTTTATGGTGAATGCACATTTTTACAACTATTAGAGGCCAAGGGGAAAATGTGAACCTGCAGTTCCTTGGCAAGGTGAGATATTTGGAATCTAAAAATTCATACTATTTTAAGAAACATTCAGTCTTCTACCAATATGGAAGGGACAGTGGGGATTGGCATGATGGCTTTTGTGAGCTATTCACATAAAGATGAGGTCAGTTTACAGCATCTGCTTGCCTAGAAATAGCCAGTATCACTCTGGTTGACAAACAACAACGTTTCCCATAGCTGGGCAGCAGCAGACAACCCTACAAAACTCTTGTTTGGAGACCTTGGAAAGCACAAGTGGATTTCTGTCATTGGAACAGTGTGCAGGTCCCGCCAATGCAAGCTGATAATAGTTGTGGTTTGAGAAGAGAAAATGTGACTCTGACTGGCAAGTCAAATGGAGAAGCCCATTACAAAAGAGGTTATTTGATTTGTTTCACTCTGAGAATGGCAATTTATACAAGCTCCTATCTGAAAAAGGGAGATAATAAACCTTAACTGTTTGCACTGAGGTAGCAAAACAGTGTCCAAATTGAATGTAGATCTCAAGGGTTTATTTAAATGTCTTCAATTTAAGTCAGATAAAGGATTTTTCTAATATAAGGGCAATTGTGGTGATTTGCTTGGCCCAGTTTTCTCCAGTGAGTACAGTGGGGTACAAAAATGGCTCCTTCGTGTCCTGAGTAAAGATTCTGGAAATCTTCCACCATGTCCAGCAGAGCCAATCTCTGATGGCTCTGAAGATGATGGACATGCTGCTGGCCAAGGCTGGGCCAATTAGAGATGTTAGTTACACCTCTGTGAAAACATATTTAAGAAGAAATCAAAACATTGTGAGCATGCACTTCTTTTTAGCCAGGGAAGGAGGAGGAGGAAGTAAAAATATATGAGGGAAAACAACATGGAGGCACCAAGGTCAGCAGAGAAGGTGGGGGAGGAGGTGCTCCAGGTGCTGGAGCTGAAAACCCTCTGCCAGTCGTGGTGAAGACCATGGGGGAGCAGGTGGTCCCCCTGTAGCCCATGGGGTCCAGGGGGATGCAGAGAACCCCCCCCCAGCCCATGGGGAGGTGCCCACACCAGAGGAGCAGGTGATGCCTGCAGGAAGCTGTGATCCAGTGGGAGTCCCAGAGACTGAGAGTTGCAAAGGCCTTGCAGGAGAAAGGCCTTGTTCCCGGGATGGAAACAGCCTGGCCTCAGTTCAGCCTCGGCTCGGAAGTCTGCACAAGACAAGTTCTGGACAAGAACTCATGCTGCAGTAAAATTCAGGTGGGTTTGCTGCTCGTGAGATTGGACCCACGCCAAAGAACTTCGCAGAGGACTGTCTCTCCTGGGAGGGACCCCATGGCTAAGTAGAGGACTCTTCTCCCTGATGGACTGACCCTGACCAAAGAAAAACCCCCAAACCCTGCCCCCCCAGAGTTGTTCATTGGAAGGAAGGAGGGAGGGGGGTGAGCCGAGAAATGGTGCCTTAAGAGGGAAGGGGGGTGAGTGAAGAAGCGGTGTCTTAAGAGCTTATTTTTACCTCTCATTTATCCTCCAACTCTATTAGGTTAATAAATCACTTTGCAACTTTACGTTTTCAGTTTCTTTGTTCTTTTTCTCAGTACGTCCTCCCACCAATTCCTTATCTCAACCCATGAGTCCGGTGTGTTTGTGTTAGCTTTTTTCTTCTCCTCTGCACAGCTGCAGCAGGAGAGAGTAGAGAGAGCAGACATCACAGGTGCCTGGCATTTAGCCAGGGTCAAACCTCAACAGCAATGCTACTGAAAGCCAAAAATTTTTACCTGTGAATTCAAACAGAAAAGACACAAAAGGAGACTTTAAAAAACCCCAGTCTTCCTCAGTTTTCTTTGAATAATGGCGGCTTAGATTGGTAATTAAAACCAGAAGGAACTTGGTCTACTATCCATCAGATGTTTCATCTTGATTAACATTAGAAGTTTTTTAATACAATCATATTCCCATGGAAGTAATTTATTTATGTATATTGTTTGAAGTCATTGGAATTTTGGAAATTAGAACTGAGACATTGAACATGTTTCCCTGTGGTATAAGGGGAGCAGTATAAGGCAGAGGATGTGTTTTGATGCGTTTATGGCAGACTTTGCCAAAAAAGCAGAAATATGGAAAACATTCAGTAATCTCATGGCAGCAGCCAAGCAGACCAGAGTGGAAAGGGAAACTGTAGCCACAGGAGGGTTTTTCTTTTGTTTTTCTGCATTCAAGGAGAGCAAATAGGTCTTCAGAATGACTCAGAGAATTCTGCTCTTGGGTGCACTGAAACATTCCCTGCACTGCCCTTTCTAAGAGGCTTATATAGAAATTAATAATTTAGGGCTCAGATTTATCATTAGAATATGATCTCACAGCAAAAGATCGAACAGCTTAGACACATCAGTCTTGGAGTCAAAAGGATATTTAAAACAAAAACAACAAAACCAAAAAAACCCAACAAAACCAAAAAAAAATTATTTTTTTGAAGTTGTTATATAACAATTTAGTGTTAGTAAAAGCTGTAAGATCAGTGCCAGAAGATAGTCTGTGTGTACGAATTCCAATAAATTTGTTTACGCGCTATGTTTTCCCAGGTGATGCACAGGTCTAGAAGTAAGCACAAGATTCACTTGCTCTCCAAATATTCATTATAGGACAGGACCACTGGATCTGTGCTCTTCTGAAAGCCTTTTCAAATCTGTGTAGTCTTCTTTTAAAATAACAGCAGGAAAAAACACAGTTGAAAAACATGTACCTGTTAGATTTAATGTTTACACTGATCTTTCTTCAGTTTGTGACTTTACACATCATTGGGTGCAAGGGAATATATTTTTGGCTTGTATTTTGAATTTCAGGAAATAATTTTATTTTAGACAGACTGTCTGGAAAATATTTTCTCAACATAAACTGCCATGAGACAACTATTCATAGTGTTTTATTTGAAAAAAATCTTTTCTTTTTATGTAATACCTCAGAACTGCTTCATATTGTCGAAAACTATAAGATCTTTCGATTCATTAGAGCACAAATCAGTTTAAATATTTTTTCCTTGAAGCTTATATGATTAATCAAGGAATATTGCACCTCCAGTTAAAACTTATATTATCTTTACCTATGTACCAGAATATAGGCAACTGGAGCATTCACATTTGATTCCTGTTGCCATGACAATGGCTTTAGTCCCTGTTTTGTGCTTGGAAGGGCTTGCTTTCTTTCTCCAAGCCTGATGCTCAGCTTGCTCCAAATTCCTTACATGAAGAAAGATAAGATAAGGCTAATAGAAGACTAACAACAAACAAGATAAGAACACATGTGTGATTGTAAATATGCCCTCAAATACAATTGAGGGAAAGTTATGAATGCAGGATTTCTTTAAGCCTAGGCCTAGACATGGACAAGCTTGTCTGACTATACATCTCTGCCTTTGTAAGAAAACTAATTCCGTTCAAAAGAGGGTGTGTGAATTTTGATAGTTTTCACCATAATTTTGGACTTGATGAGGTTTGTGTCTGAAGCCAATAGGCCAAAATAAAATGCCCTTTACATTCCTGAAGCTCTAAATTCAGTGACCTGGAGTTGACACTTCAGATAACTGAGATATTTGCTATTCCAGCTAATTTTCTCCATTGTTCACTATTTAAATAGTTCTATTCATCTGCACAAGCAATCTTCTAGTGCATCATCATTGCATCTGAAAAAACACATCTCCAGTTATTCCCATGCTGTTTACTTCAAGGTTGTAAATACAACAGCGAGTTTAGGAGAGCGTGTCACCATTTCTTCTTCATTGTCTTAAGAGTTTTTTGTTTCAGAATCCTCTACCTTTTATCAAGTAGTGTAACATTTCACTGGCAGAAGTCTCTGAGTCTTCTCAATAGTAGAGTCCAGTACATGCAACACCATTGCAGTCCTTTCAAAAGCAAATAATGGGAATTTTTATTATCACTTGCCAAAACTTTCGTAAGAAGATTTTGCAAGTCAAAACCCCTCTGTAAAATTTTTTCACCTAATTTAGGTATAAATCATCCTGGAAATTGAGGGCTTAAGAATAATAATTAGTGCTTGCAGCTATCACCACAAGATGCTGATGGATTCACAGAGAGGATATGTAATGTAAAAACATTGCCATTAACCTTCTGTTCACTTCCAACAGAAATAGAAGAATCTGGCTTCCAAATCACTTTTATATTGCTGTGTCTGATTGCCTAGATGGAAAAATATAGCTAAAACCTTTATTTTGCCATAATAAAGGCAGAAAGACCCTGTGTATTATGATTGGAGCCACTTGCATTATTTGAATTATAATGAGTCAGTTCTGGTTCAAAGAAAGTTGGGAGCATTTGGCACACCCATTCAGTGTCCTGCAAACAGCTCTGTCATTTCCTGTGTTGGAAAAACGGTATGTTGGGATGGCTAGTTATACTCTCTCCAAAATTAAATCTGATGTAATCTTTTACAAACTGCAGAATGGGAACAGCCTGCCCCTCAAAGAAATGAGAGGCTGACACAATTGGTCTTTAGCATGAAGCTTTTCTTGGCTTCTCCTAAGTTTAGATTTATTCTTTCTTACAGATCCTAATCTTTCAAGAGGATGCAGCCTCCACTGCTGTATTTTCAAGCAGTGTAAAACTTGTGTGCTGACATTGACAGCTCTGCTGCAAGTTGCACTGTGGGGTTGGGTCATTTTGGAAAACGTCTGGAGATAATATGTCTGTTTTTCCTTGCCCTAAAGGGTGTGCACTCTGTGGTTTGGGGTTTTTTGCGAGAAGCTTCAGGTCAATTTCTAGAGGGCTCCTTCAGTTTGATATACACATCAGTCAGTAATAAGTATAAATTTTAAGGGTTCACCTATTTCAACTAATCCTTTGTGATTTTAGCGTTCTCTAGCTGAACATTGACAAGGCTGTCTGAACGGGTCTTGAAGCAGATGTGTGAAATTTAATTTCCTCTCAAGAGGCCTGCTGGAATTCCCTGGGATTCACATGTGGACACTCATAACTTTAAGGGCTGTAGGGGGGAAGTAAACTGTAAAACCCTACAAATCAGTTTAATTGTCTCATAAACTTAATTCTCACTATTCATTCTGCATTTCTGAGTGAGTCAATTTTTTACAGTGAGTCAATTCTGCTAATCTCCTTTATGTATGTAAAACTCATCTAGGGTTTTCCAAAGGAATATTTTTTAGCAAGAAACAATATCTTTTTGGCAAATCATTCCATTATACATTAGATACAGAATATATTTTTAGATTTTATGAAGAACTCATTTTTGATGCAAGTAGTAATAATTACCTAATAAACATTCTTGTTATTTATTCATTTATATTAAGATGAACAAGATAACAGAAATGCCACACTTAGAGGAATTTGGTTTCCAGTGAGCCTCTAGTGTTAGGAGAAAGGACTCTGAATTTCAAGGTTCTTCCTCTAAATATCAATAAAATACCACCTCTATTTCAGTATACAAAGCTGTAACACCTTTGTCAGCCTGTCTTGTACCTGAGAACAACTATACTGAACTTGGAAAGCACTGATGATTTTGCTGATTCAATTGACTCCTCCCTTTCATGGAATATCCTACTTTCCAAAACAGGAACTTTCGGCTTTGCAGAACCAGATGTATATTGACATCTATTGCAAACCTTGGTTTGTTTTTTTTTTTTTTCTTATTGACATTTTAAATTATATCTATTAATACAAAACTTTTAGACAGTGGACCTTTAATTTTTTGTCATTTCAAGTTAGATTATTGCCTGTTGTAGAAGACAAACCACATCTGTTCCTTAGCTGGGAATACACAGGGCTGCTTTAGGCTTGCAGGGGAATGGGGGCAATATAACAAACAAATGTGCATATGCAGCACAACTTTGAAAGGCATTCTGGCTCAAATGGCTGGGTCAGAGATCCAAATTTGTAAATTTTTCTACATCTAGATGAATATTCAAAAGAGATACTTGTCTCATGAATATTTTCCTGGGACTAAATTTTCAAAATATATAAAATTTAAAAATGCAAAAAATGTCCCCGCTTCATTTCACCTTGTGTCTGTTGAAAACAATGAAATACAAAAAATTACATGAACTGGGCTGGAAATAACAGACAGTTGTATTGCACTCAGGAAGGTTTTTTTACAATATTGATGTATTATTGAAAAATCTGTTCTATGACAGTTTGTGCTTGCCAGCAGAATGGTGATAGAGGAATATAGTAAATAGGATACATACCAGAAAATGAATGTAAGCTAAAAGAAACTTATAAATGTATTATATTTGTATGTATTTACCACAAAACTCTGCTCTTCAGCAGTCCAAGTATCCCTTGGCTACCATCTGTATTTACTATAATTTTAGCTGATGTGAAGTGGATTGCTGAGATCTGTACTTGTTTACCAACTATCCAATTTAGGTGGAGTGTTTGGGTTAGAGGTTCATCAACGCTGAGTCTGAGACAATGACAGAAACTAATGATGGCATATTAAGATATAAAATAGATAATTCTTATTCACCTCTACTAGACTGGTGAGTTGGGTTTTTGTGCCGTAGGTACAAATGACAAAATATATCCAATCTCTGGTGCCAAAGGGTTTCTGCCCAGTGCCCATCACTTACCTCTGTTGTTAGTTTAGATACTCTTCTTGAGCTGTGGTGAAAAAACTAATTCTCTAATATGCTAAAATGTGGATGACTTCAAGTGGCTTTCTGAGTTGCTGCTGAACACAGTTGATCCTGACTTGTTGGGGACACGATTAACACCCATAATATCAGCCTGCTATCAGCTTCCTGCACGGCTGGTCTGCTTTGTTCTGCAGAGTATGCGTAATGTAAAATTATCTCCTCGCGCTGTGATATCCTTTAGCTCTCCTTAGATATTTGTTTGAAACTCTCTCTATCATCAGTACTGCGATTGATGCCATAAATTTTTGCTTTCTTCAGGTTTTCCTAATTTTTAAGTGCTATTTCTTAGTAGGTTTTTTTCTCTCCACAACTTGCCACCAGCCTGTTGTAATAGGTAAAACCAATAATAATATCAAGATATTGAAGATATGCTAGATAGCATCAACAAGTGCCTGTCTTTTTGCCGCAAAAAATCCCCCAATATCAATTTTTTGGGAGACTGAAAGCAATCCATAAATTTCAACAAGAAGTGGTTTAACACCAGTAAGTCGTGGCTCTGCCTACAAGATTTTGGGGTCTGTCCTGTCGCGACTACGTCCAGAAATGATCACTCAAAGCAATAAAAGAAAAAGAAGGGCTTCTCTCTCTTTAGAGATGTTTACATTATGTACATTCGTAACTTATATTTCTGTCTTTCTTCCTCAGATTCTGACTCCAGATTCTTGGGCTGAGAGGAAGTGATTGGGAAATCTACATATTTATATTTCTGTATACACTGGAAATAAGAGCAGGAGGCTTGGATTGCTCTGGGATGAGAGTGTTAAAGTCTCTGCTCAACACTGTCTGCACACTTTTACCCACAGCATAAATTGTAATATAAATGGATACAAATGTAAGGTTTGGCTTATTTTAACAGCAAGGACAAAGCACAGACACTCTTACATATACATCTATCCTCCTATTCCCTGGAAGTCTAACCATCTTCAATTCCTCCAAGAGGTGTCTGCACATTTGTCTGATCTGTTACAAAAGTTACCAATAGCACTGAACTTCTTCTCCTTTAGGAAACAAAAAAGAATTGCAGTAGATTTTCTGGTCTATTATAATCCCCCCCCCCTTTGTCCTTTCATAAGATTTTCTCTTAACTGTTTATGTCTAACGAGATGGGAAGAATTTATTTTTATTTCTTTTTCTTTTTCCCCTTTCCTTTTCTTTTTCTTTCAACCTCTGTGTCTATTTGTCATTAGACAAGACCTGTATGTTCAAAAAGAAAATACCCTAGTACCAAATTAATCATATTCAGAAATTATACCAGGGCAGTTCTATTTCTGTTAGATTCACGACTGGTTATTTCCGAGTTCATCCTTTTAGAGTCATAAATAAACAATAGCACTTGTCTATGATCTATAACCTAGCAAAACATATCTGCTAATGTTTTCATAGGCATCTAGCTAGCAATTAGTCTTCGGAAAAGATTTGAAAGAAGAGAAAGGGCAATACCTTATTTATCACATGAAACATTCATTAGTTTTCCCGAAGGCTTCCTGCATAATTCATACAATATTTGCATCACCTGACCAACAGAGAGACTGCAAAGCTAATGGTTTTTATGGTGGTGCTCTTACTTCCCTATATGCAGATTAAAGTTTGATGGAATTGATATCTTCTGACTGTAATTTGTCTGAAAGGTTTCCATTTCAACTCACTCTTGCGGTATAAGAAGTTCTCTGGATTGTCTTGCAGAGGAAAACATCCTTTCCTCATTTTTCTGATTTGGTGTTATTCTTGGGGTCCCAAATATTTCTGGTTTGAATACCCTTAGCTTTCAATAGCTTTAGGCCTACATGAAGATTAAAATCCCTTTGGTAATTCCATAGTCTTTGAGACTAGAGTCTCTTCTGTGAAATAATTCTGGTGTTTGGTCTACCACTTTGTCCAGAGTTTAATTATTATATCAACTATTTTAGTAGACTTGATACTTCAGTATGTCCCCTCAAACATGTCTTTTCTATTGACGTGTAAGTGCTGTCTTTTGGACATGTATATCTACTGAAGTTTTTTATTTAATTTGTATGAGTTTATATGCTTTTGGCACCACACATACATTTCAGGATTAGGCATTGCTACATATATATATGTTTATATATATATATATATATATATATACCAGAGACAGGACAAATGGACTGGGAAATGAATTTCAGAATATGGAAAGTTATTTATACACAAAAAATTATGGGCTGTAAAGTAACATGGGCTGAAATTATAGGCTGAAAAAAAAATTGTGCATGTCTCTGAAAATGTCAGATCCAGTGCTCAGTGGCAGGTAAGAAGAAAATCATGGCATTGGACTTTATTTTTAGAAGGAGAGAAAAGGAAAAAAAAACCCACACCAAATGTCCCAGAAAATATTGTTGAGAATTTGCACAAATCAAGAGTATATGCCTGTATTGAATGCTGTCTGCAGTTCTAATTATTTAATCTTTAAAATGTTATAGTAGAACTGGAGAAAACAATGGATGCAGGATAGGGATTATCAGAATGACTTCTATATGAGATTGAGAGTAAAAAGAGTAAAAAGCTGAGTCTCCTCAACACACAAAAAAGGATTAAACAGCTTCACAAATGTGTTAGTCAAATTCAGAAGGGAATCTGGTGGCTGTTAAAAACAAGAGCCTGAGCAAAGTTCTGAAAATCCCTGAGCGTTTTATTGTTGGAAGTCAAGAGAGTATCTTGGGTAAGGATTGTTTCATAGTGGTCCTGTAGTGGTCCAGTGGCCAATTAAAAATAATATATTGGCCGCTGTTTGTTATACTGCATGCAGTCCAAACCTGACTAATCTGATCAGATGTTATGAAAAGTTTTTTACAACACGAGGTAAACAATGTATTTCTTTCCCCAGACCACTGTATGATTATTCTTATCAATATCACCCATTTATGCAGAATTATGCAGAGTAATTCTCAGGAAAGAGTCTACTGAAATGGCGGTTGTAAGAAAATAGGTGCAATTCAGATACATGGATAAAAATTTATAAATAAGTGTAAGAGAATTTATGTAGAGTAACCATGGTGTGCATCATGTCAGTCAAGCTCACCCAGCTGCCCACTGAAATTTGGAATGAATACAAACAATAGTTTCCAGAACAGAGACATTACTCCAGATGCTTCTAAATCTTCGGTTTAAAGAAAATGAAATACCTAAAAATGCAGACAAAAAAAGATATGTAATTATTTTTAAAGCCTGAAAGAAGGAATTACTGTTTTTTCCCCCTCCTGTTTCTGACTATTTATAATTTTAAACTTGGAAACTTGAAAAGCATCACCTGAAAAAATAGCAACATGTTTTTCTTGGGTCCCCAGAGATCCCCTTAAGTCTTAGTAGGTAGCTTGATTTATTTAGCTTTTGGCAACAGAGGCAGTTTAGACTGACACAGGATTTCTTCCTTTGTCATTGCCTTGACATGAACATCATCCCCACAGCCTTTAAACCGCTGTGTTCTGAATCCATGTATGCTCCCAATCCTCAGTGGGTGTGCCTGGTGTGTAACCAGGGACATTTGAGTAACTGAGCTTTTTTGGGAGGTGCAGACACCTGGTTGTGTCAGGATGAGGACAGCAAGAGACCCTTGGCAAAGCTAATGGTAGGGAAGAGGCTGAAGCCTTCCCAGGATGTTCCTTCAGCCTTCCCAAAACAGTCCTCAGGTTTGCACTTTCTTCCCACATGCTTGGGAAGAGCAGCGGTGTAGAGTGGGCCAAAAGCCAAGCTGTTTTGGCAGTAGCAGATTATCATGTAATGAAAAGAAATCCATATGGCCTTTTATATATTTTAGCTGGAATGTAGCCATGGCCTGATAAAACATGGAATACATGGCACTGGCACATTGAAACAGCACACTCCTACTCTGTTTGCCGAGGTCATGGATGAAAACATTTAAATACCATCGGTTCTAAAACCAATACTTGAAAAATTCCCTAATTGCCTTTCTCCAGAACACTAGTTCTTCTTTCATCAGAGCTCCTTGCCATCTCCCTTTCAGGCAGTTCCTCAACCATTTTTTTAAAGTTCATATATTAATTCCCAGTGCTCACTAACATTGTGTACTTTCAGGCTGTTTAATTTCATCAAAAATAGATGTTTATACACCATTATTTATTTTTCTGTCCCCAAATGATGAGAAAAGCTTCTTTGTGGTATGTTAGGACACACATGTGCACATGTCTAGGGATTTAACTAAACTTAATATAACCCATTAGTAATTGCTGAAAATTGTCTCTAGAAAAAAAAAAAAAGAAAAAAGAAAAAAATATATATTGTTTGTTATGGTTAATGAAATTATCTGTTTGCCACAAAATGGTCAAGATTAGGGACTGGGATGTCAAAAGCCCAGTGCTCAGAATATTTGAATAATTTTGTGGGCAAACTTGAGTGAACAGAGTTGAATCTCTTCCATCCTCCTGCTGGCACATTAAGCTTTTCTGTGTCTTGGGGCACAAAACAAAACAAAGCTGGCACAAGAGAGAGAGGATTCTGCCTCTGCCTCATCCAGTGAAACAAACCCATGGCATCTGCGCTTGAAAAAAAATGGTACAAGTGACAGAAGTGATCTTGGTAGGCTTGGAGGTATTTGGATAGTGCGTGTCTGAGGGAAAAAAATCCTTTCAAAGTCGGTGCAATAGTCTGAATTTTTGCTGTTTCTTAGTCACTGTCTTAGCAGCTGTGTTATAGCTCTGCATATGGTCAGCGGTCTATATTTGTCTGTAGATGAGAATCTGCAGCCCCTGGGTAGCTGATTTTGTAACAAGGACTTGATGCTGTTTAAATTATTGTTTTCACCTTTATCCCCTCATTTTGCTTTACAGCTCCAGAATACTAAATAAGATTTTTGTGCTTGGTAAACCTTTCACTAAAGGTTTGTTGAAAGTCGGTGGAAGTTAAACAGAAAAGCTGCAAAATCACATTCTGCATTACTCCATCGTTCTCACCTGTTCTTTGCAGAGCAAAAGTCCCTTGGAAAAATGTAGATCTTGTACTAGGGCACTAACAAAGGGTGATTTTGTCATGTATTCCCAAAAGGCCTCGAGGTGAAGTTCAGACACATTTCAAGTAATTGTATGGCACAGATACTGTGCTACTTGGTTAAAATACAGCTCCTGTAGCAAATAAACAGATCACAGACCTTTACATCTATTATTTTTTGTGCCTTCTACAGAAAAATAATCCTTTGTTGCTGGTTTTCTATCCCTCTTTGCCAGAAGCTTAGACCTTCCAACCTAAGTGATATGTTTTAACCTACTTTAATGCAGCACATGGGAACGTAATTCCTACAGCTAGGAGGGAAATATTTTGTATTGATGGGGATGTTTTTGTTTGGGGTTTTTTTTGTTCACAGGAAACAGGCTAGAAGTCTGCATGCTTATAAATAAAACTGACTTCTGTGTACTTCTGAGGAGAAGCTGCTGTATGTGTTTTGAAAATATCACCTTTTGATAAATTTGCAGCACAAGCACAAAAATTGACTTTAATTTTACCATTAGGAAGAAAAGAACAAGTTCAAGACATGAATACTTTAAACAATAAATTCATGGAGACCAATTGAAGAAGGGAAGACCTTGTAAATGAAAGTCATGCAAGAAAGGAAACAGATTAGTCTTTATATTAATGTTTCTGTTCTTTACCATTCAAATATTTGTCAATCATTTAATAAAGAACTACAGGCCCCAGTGTGAAATTCATGAAATAATGAATGGCTTCAGGTTAAACACTAAACACAAAAAAGTATCTCTTCCTGTGCACATATGGACAAACACACAGAGATGGAGTTATAAGCAAAACCATGTCAGAACCTTCTCAGCTTTGGCTGGTGGTTGTGCAGTTTGTGCTGAAAATAGTGCCTTGAAAACTGGGGGATTCTTCTGTGCTTAGATGGAAGTCTTCAAATTAGAGTGCAAGTTATTGGCAAAATCTAAACTGAACATTTTGTAGGAGGAATGTGTAGGAGGCTAGTTGCATCTTAGCTTACATGAAGAGAGATAATTTTTTATTAAGAGCTATTTCTTTGAAGGTTTGAACAGAAAATCAGTTTATATGTGTTGCTCCAATTCATAGAAGCTAATTTTAAAATCAGAATCCTAACTCTTAAAAAATTTACCGATATTTTGTGCAAGAAGGTAACAATTTTTTTTAAAGCAGACATATATTACATTAAATAATATGCTTGCACAAAAAAATATTCTTACAGAGAAATTTGCTGAAATTAAAATGTAAATGCTTCTTATGGACATTTTATAATCAGATATATTACCTGATAAGGACATATGGACGTAACATTTTATATCTTGTGTTCCTTTTGAGTTCCCCTATCAGAGTTAGTTAGTGGCTCTCTAAGCCCCAAAATAAGTGTGACTTTAAAAGACACTGTGATATACTCAATCAAATTTCACTGATTTTAGCTTGACATTTAAGTGATAATTTGGAATTACAGACAAAATTCTCTCATAGCTTATAAAGGCGATCATATTCGCTCTATCTTTGTTAATGAAATTGCTCATTCAAGAGAAGAAAATTATTTTATTTTCACAAGTATTTGAAATACAGAAATAAAGTAAAGAAGAGTTATTGAGGAAGAATATTTCTTTATACTTATTCAGCAACCTAAATAACATGTAATTGTTTTCCTACCTACAAGCTTGCAGTCTGGAAAGAAGCAGACAATTTGTATTTATTTTGATTTAATCATAGTTGTTTAACGTGGTTGTTTTTTAAAAGCCCTTCATTTTTATTATGTATCCAAAGCCACAGAACAAGAGACCAAAGAGACCATGCTCTGCAGAGAAATATTCTGGACATATTTTCTGCTTGTGACTGACTTGATGCGGGTTTTAATTAAATATTAAGAGATGATCAATACTCTAGAAAGAGGACCTGATCTTGATTAGGTGTGGTACAAAAGAACTGCGGGAGGGGAAAGGAAGTGAAAAAAAAACCAAAACAAAAATGTCAGTGTGATTTTTGACAAAGAAATTTGTCATGCATCAGAAGTAGTCCAGACCGGAATGAAGTATGTAAAATGTAGACATCACTCCAGAGCAACAAGAATGATTTAAATAAATAAATAATTCTGAAATATCTCATGCAAATGAACCTATTTTAGAAAGACAGAGCTTTAACAACTGCTCAGGAGGATACTGGAATCAAGACAAATCTTAGCTCGTATATAAATTTTGCAAGAAACTTAATCACATCATTTTGCATGACTTTGAAAGGGCTTGCATAATATGCACGAAATTGTAAAAAGTGCCAATCACACCGTGGTCAAATTCTCCATAAAAACCTGAAAGGAAATAAGTTATTAAATCATTTTAAGCTGGACACTGACGTACAAAAGAGTGTGCTGCCAGAAGTGGTACTTACTAATAATAATGACAAAAATAGGCCTGGGTATTGCACCGCTAATTCTGTAAAGGAAAGCACACAAAGGACAAAAATCTCCCCAAGAGAAGGCAGCCTAGGAATAGCAGAGAGTGTAGTTGTTGCCATCAATAATACTTTTGCTCCAGCAAATATCCCTTGGAGTAATACGCTTTGTAAGAAGTGTGCCTAATCTGTCTGCTCAGCACAGCGATCTGAGAATGCTGCTCTGGACTGTGAACACTAAATGAGAGCCTTGCCATGGAATAAAAGAAGCTGAAGCAGTTACTTGAGGAAGCAGCAGTGGTCAGGAACAACACCAGGAAGGGCAATTTCGGTTATCTAGAGATGACTCCAAAGGGAGCATTAGTGCAATCCTCTTTCCGGCAGTGTGAAAACTGCTGCTTAAAATTGCAGACCATTTGTCTGTGCGTGAGGCAAGCAGCAGAAATGAAACATCTTCGATGCAGAGGAGCTCTCTAAGTACATAAGGCTTTTGGTCTGTATGGGAGGCAAGCATAACCCGAAAGGGAGCAAATATCTCAAACTATTACTGCCAGCAGGGGTCCTGGAGGCTGGCACTCTCACCCTTCCCGGTTTACTCCCCTAGAGAAAATGGAAAGAGTTTGTTGTTGTTTGTTATTTCCATATTTACAGGCTGACAAGGCTTCTTAAAATCAATGAGTGCAAACACATTCAATATGAAAGTGGTTCCCAACTACCTCATTGGAAACCTATTTCCATCTCTGAAAATTCTTCCTAGTCCATGGTACGTCATTTATTGTAAATATTATAATTTAAAGTAACAGAAAGGATACAAGACACTTGGGAGGAGCTGGAGCCCTTTGGGAATACGAGCTATGCAGTGGAGAAAAGTCCAAATACAATACTGGTTAACTTGCTTAATAAAAATAAAAAATCCCATACTCTTGGTCACACAGACTTCACATTGCACTGGGAAATCATCCTCTATAGTAAAGCAAATACAGATTTATTTAGATTCAGCGTTTCACATTTCTGTGTGAAAATATTCCCATGCCCTAGACCATACCAGTAGCTTGGAGAAGGTGGAGCACAACTCGCTGTCTACAGAGCTCATCACGCCAAAGATCAGCCGCGGTTAAGGAGTTGAATTCACACCTCCGTCTTCAGCTACCAAATGCTTCGAAACTCAGAAACACGAGGCATCAGTGAGACATGTGTAATATGTGATCTTTTGCTGGGAATAGAAATAAACTTTACTTTTTTCAGCAAATGACACAAGGAACTTTCAGAAGCGTGTACAGAAATCTTAGCCAAAGAAGTCGTAGTCTGAGATCATGTGGAAGCAGGACACAGAGACAAATTCTTCTCTGGGTGACGAATACAACCATTCCAGTGAAATAAGGCACATATTTCTCTGGGTTAAAAATGCACTATAAATGGATCTGTGGCGCCAGAATTAAGACAACAGGCACACCTTAGGATATGTATCAGGGCTAACACGAGGCCAGGCAATTTTGGAGCAGTGTAGGGAGAAGCAGATTTAGATTTCAGGGTTAAGAGACTCACATCTTGAGCGGGTCACTCAAATTACTGACAGGTTTGCACTGGAGGGAAAAATCTCATAACAGAATCAGGCAGATTAAAGCTTGTATGGGCATGCCTCTGTGTACATCAATTACATCTTCAAATTCAGCGTACGCATGGGATAAATGGATAAATGGTATAAAGGCATTAAATGAAAGCACCTAGCTGTAGACAAAGGAAATAGTAAGAAAAGCCTGAACAAATAAAAGCAGTAGGGTGATGCAAGAAGGGATTAGGGTCTGGATGAAGGCAGGATCACAAAGTGTAGTGATTTAAAAGGAAGGGGAAGGCAGAACAAAATGTTTTGAAGGGAAAAAGCTGGTGCAGACTTCAAAAAGACATGGTCAAATCAGGTTTTTGCTGTACAAGAGGTTTTTTGGGGGGCTTTTTAAATGTGCAATTGAAGGAAACAAGTGTAGATAACCACATGAGCTCTTAGCAATGGAACTGTGACCAAGCTGTGTGATGTGAAAAACTGGCTGTGAACTTCCTTTGGACACAATCTCTTCATTCAAAATCCTTTGTCTAAAAGCCTGTGGGTTTCCACAAAAATGAGATTTCTAGTATAAATATATTTGACTTTTTGCTTTACAAGGATTTCTCCCTTTATCCTAACCCAAAAGACAAGACGGGTCCAGAGCTTTATTCATGTGTAATAAAGAGTAAAAAAAGAATAAAGTGCCCATCTCAGGCTTTTGCAATGCTGGTAAGATGAAGAATTCATACAGGAATACTGTCAAATGGAGCAAGGTCAAAGGTATAAAGCTTTCAGTCATCTCAAAAGAGTCCAAAATGTTATCCACCCCTTCCCCTGGTTGCTTGACATTTTAATGGTAAAAGAATCTCTATCTAGTTTCCAGGTGCATATTCTAGAGGGGAAAAACTAATGTGTTAGTTCGATCAGAGCAGCAGCTTATGAAGAACACAGCTTCCTAGTGAATGTACACACTGTTGTACAGAAAAACCCACAGAAATTAGAAGAAGCAATTGTAAGAATTAAAAGGAAAACCGAGCCAGCGTATTCTGGTAATAACTACAGTTATCAATACAGGACTGCACAATTTGAAGTGAAACCTTATGAAGCGATCAGAATCTTATCAGAGCCTTTCTTCCAAACCTTACGTGAGCGTAAATGCAATGTGTTTCTTTCTCCATCTGAATGGATCCTAGTCAGCAAAGCTTTGAAAAACAAAATTTTTGTGAGTAGCTTGAATTCATCCATACTCATTAGATGCTCAATTAGGTGAAACAAACTTTTCATCTTATGCCAGAAGTTTAATTTAATTTGCCCAGGATGAGCACTTAACCATATCCATAAAGCTCTGATCTTTATTTTTTTCCAATTATTTCAGGGTAGTGAAGCAAAAATTATTACACACTGGAAATCTATAGGTAGGCTAAAATTCAATAGTATTTCTCCTAGATCTGAAGGTATTTATTTGAGGTGTTTCTGTAAAAAAAAAAACCATGAAAAACAGCAACAACAACAAAACTGAATTCCATGCTATACAATTGCTCATTGAAGTAAACTGTCATCAATAGTAAGGTAATTTAACCTTCCATTTGCTTGGTGGAATGTACTTTGGTTTGTATTCTGATATTTCAGGAAGAATGATCTCTTAAAATGATGACTCAGAGGACTTTTTCCAGTAATATAAAATCAAAGATAAACAAAGATTTTCTTTACAAAGGGGAAGATATGCTGTTTCGTTCCCTGAAGGCAAGGGAAGATTTCTGGGTTGGTTTTTTTTGGGTTTTTTTTTTTTTTAAGAGATTGAATATTTTAATTGCATCAATTATGTTTGTTTGCAGTATCAAGACTGATGAATTAAATCAGACTTCGATGAGAAGAAGCCTCATTAAACTAAAGCAGGCAGCTTGCCTGCTCCCAGGGTTTTTTTCTTCCTTTGAAAACTAAAATCAAGTTAGAAAATGAGAACCAATCAGCTGCCAATACAGTCAGTACACTGTTCCTACCTGAAAGACAACTTCAAAATTCAGCAATTTCTCATATGATCATAGAAAAATCTTAACTGGTTCCTATTTGTGTAAATGCTTTGAAAGGTTGTCTATTTTATTTCTTTCTATGAAGATATTGCATCAAAAGGAGTTATCATTAGTAAATGTGTCCTAGCCAAAAATTTTTAGAGAAGACTCCTGCAGCTGATCAATATCCAGGTTTAGATAATTTTAAATAGTTTTGGTAAACTCTTTTTGATCTATAAATGACCTCAGAAGCAGCATGGTATTTACATGTCTGAAGTCATGGCTATTAAATAAGTTGCTCTTCCTCTAATAGAGATTTTATAACTTGCTGTCTTAAAATTAAGCTCCGCCAAAGTAATTATTAGAACTGGATGTAGTACAGTCAACCAAGAGTAATCTCGTCTCTTCCCACTTTATTTTCTTAACACAATTCAGCTTGCTTTGAAGCTGGAAAGGTTTGTCAAACACTCGACAAGGCAGCCCAGGGCAGAAACGGTGCCACCGTTCCTTGAGGTATTCAGAAGATCCATAGATGTGGCACATTGGGGCACAGTTTTGTGGCAGACTTAGCAGGCTGATCACTGGGACTTGACCTTATAGGTCTTTTCCAACCTAAATTATTTTAGGATCCTATGATTCTATGATACCTGCGCTGCAATCAGCCCGGGCAGATCACTGGTTTACAATGTTGCCTTTTTTCCTTTTTTTCCTTTTTAAAATTTTTTTTCCCCCCCCAAATACAGGAAAATTTTCACACCATTAATTACATTTGTAGCCATAGTTAACTTAATTATGTAGGGGTAATCAAGCTTCTTGCTTCAGGGTGCAAACTAATTACCACAAGGGACATCTACATTTCATGGATGGCACTGCAAGTCTGGAAAGTGCCTATTCCTCTTCTCTTCCTCTTCAGATTCACTAATTGGACCAGAAACTGACTTTTCTTGTGTGAAACAGCTTTATTGCATGTAAATTACATGAAAGCATGATCTTTTGTATTCCTGAATAAATTAAATAGTACCATCATCTGTAGAGTTTGGGTCTTTTATACTAATTCATGAGGGAAGGAAAGGTGATAAACTGAAAAAATATAATGGCCTAGTGCTGTATAAAACCTGTAACGACAATTTAATTGATATCTTATCGACCTTAAGTCTCTTATTAAAGTGGATATTTGTGTTCTCCATACTGAACTGAGAAGAGACAACACTTTTCTGCCAAGCAGTCTGAATGTTTGGACCTTTGACAGGACAGTATTGTAAAGTCAGGCCCTTTCACAGAGATCACATAAGGTGCATACAGCCTTTTCTGGCATGATGTTTTATAATGTTTTGGAGAACTTTTCAGAGTTAATGAAGAATTATGAGAAAGTGTATTCTGTAAAATGGTTATTTCTTGCAGATAATTATGAGGAACCAAAAGAGTGGCTTATCTCTTCAAAATGATGATGATGATGATGATGATGATGATGATGATGATGACCTTTAAGTTGTCTCAAGAGGATTTCTAAAACTCATTCTTTCTCTATATTCTTTTTTGTTCTTAGACATATCAATTTTCAAGGGTTTGAGTTCCTAGGAACAGAGCAATATTAAACAACATACTCACATATCTTCTTTTCTGCTAGTAATACAATATTTCAGAAGGTTGAAAATTAAGACATCATCAAAGAAGTGCATAGCCCATGAAATTTCAGTGAATAGAACTGGGAAGAGTGGTTAAAATGTAAAAAATGGGACTGACAATTGAATTTGGGATTTTTGTCAAATTGCTGAACTTTTCTTTATGTAACTGTCCTCTGCAAAACAAAAAGTTCATATTTATTGAGTTTGTAAGTTTCAGGTCATTAGAGTTTATCAGTGTTTGGAGATCAATCAAAAATATTTTGTATGCAAAAAACATACATTGTTATGAAAAGTCTTCAGAAATAATTTAAAGATTCGTATTAAATTTGTAATGAAATACAAAATTATGTGCCTCTCTGAGATGAGAGAGGAACCCATCTTTCAGGAAAAATAATGGAAATTAACAAAATTGATAGCTGCAAGTTACCCATCAGGTGACACTGTTATAATTACCATTTTCAAAGAAGATACTAAAGATTAAGCATTCCTCCTGTTTGAAAATTAATTGCTGACATTCTGTCTGTCAAAAGCCATTTTACTCCAAAACCTTCAACACATGTACAGCTGTTAATTGAGCTTTAACTCTGTATTCCTTGGCAAGCTTTAGGAAGCTTTAACAAAGGTTAAATAAGTTCAAGAGGGGGATGAAGGCAGAGCCTTAGCTCCAGTCAGAGAAGATTTAGTGAGAGGCAGGACCCCAAGAACACCCAATGTTCCCTTGGAATGGGAATCCAGAGTGAGTTTGTCAGCAAAGCTGATCCCTGATCAGATCTCACGAGCACAACACGTTCATTTAAAGCTGCAAGGACAAATATCACAACCCACGCATGGAGAAGTCGAATGCCTCTGCGATCAATGTCAGAACACTTCAGACTCTTGAAGATAATCACCTGACTGGTGCTTGGAGCATCTGTTCTTGTGAGAAATTACTCAGCTCCAGACAGTCACTGGAATCAATGAGTCCCTCATGTCTAAAAAAGACCTACTCTTTTAGGTGCATAGGAACATCCATCTCCTCTAAAAAACAGAGCTGATTCACAAAATGGTACTTATGAAAAGGGCAGAAATAACATCTTTTATACTTACCTTCAGCAGAGCAGGCTCTGTTTTTAGTGCTGAACTTGGGTTTCCTACCTGGTCACAGACATTCTGCAGGCTTGCCAGGTCACTCGGCATTTTCATGTTTTCCATCTGAATCACTTAATTTGCTTCTATTGGCAGATAATTATAAAAGTTCTCCCTCAAAATTCATTGCCATGATTGCTTTCTCACCTTTGCAGGCTGGACAGTGGCTTCAGACACTATTTCTCTCATACCGGTAATTGGGAAACAGAAGCAGGCAAAATACAGTGCTTTTGTTTTCTTTGATCTTTTGCAGAGAATTACAACCATTTGCCTTGTCTATCAATGAATAGTCAAGGTCATTCTAGAAAAGCTTTTTGAAAGATTTAGCAGCTGTGATAATACAGAAGTGAGAGGGCAGAGGTCCTCCTGTAACTGAGTTCCTTTAGATACTCTCCAATAAAAATACCAGGACAGTTTTCTGCTTGTAAAATCCTTAACTCATGGTCAAGAGTTCTGAAAACATTTCAACTCAAATTACTGCAAAGAATAATCCAATCTTCCTCTTTGTTATCTTACATTCTGTGGTTAAAATGAACTGTGCAATTCATTCCATCTTACTTTTGGAAGTAAAGCTCTGTAAAAGTAAACTTGGCAAACCTACTTAGACTTTTAGGTTTTTCAATACGCATTGTACACATGTGTTAACAGGGTTATTGTTGATGCGTAATTGTTTCCTCATCAAAGTCTGACCAGAATTTAATACTAGTGATTTTGAAGGGACAATTTTTAGGCTGATAAGTGTGTACATAAATAAAAACAGTGCTATTTAAGCTTAATTGTTAATGTAAGAAAAATGACCCATTTTGTCTCTGTCCATAATTAAGTCTCACAATATATTTATTTCAGGATTTAGGTACAATTTTAAATAATAAGAAGTCACCCAACAACTATTAGTAAGCCTTTGCCCACATTCAACAAACCTGTTAATCTTTTGTGATCTTCATTTCTATATCCTGCACAGGAAATCAAAAGCAGAGACTTTTTGAAAAACAGAAAGTTTAAAAAAAATTATCAGCTGTGTCTTGAAGAGGAAGTAATATTACTGAAAGATATTGACTGTAAGAATTCTGTGTTATATTTACCTATCTCCACCTCTTATAATAATTTTCAGAAATAATATTTTCTATCCATTGTATGTATTACCACCTTGTTCAGGAAGTTGGTGTATCGTCCAGAAAGAGATGGGATAAGTAGAAATGGAGGAGAAAATGAAGATGGCATAGAGGAATTGACGTTGTTTAAAGGATTTCCACAGTAAGGGCAAGAGCAGAGGACGAGACGGGTCTGTGAGGTAGGGGCTCATCCTCTGGGCCTTCCAATGGGTGAGATGAACAGGAGTTGTGGACAGAGAAATAAGGAGCACTGGAGACCCAGGGAACACCTTACGAATTAAAAAAAGGAAGGATGGGCTGAGAACAGAAAAGTCATGAATCATGGGTAACAGGAAGTCAAAGAAATCCTAAAGACTGAAGGATGGAGAACTATTAGAATGGAGAAGGACAAAAGACCAGTTAAAACAGCACATTGTGAACATTGCAATTAAATGATCGCTTTTTTAAGGTGGGTTTAGTTCCAAGACTCATCATTATTTTAAAATAAGAGGATGAGGTAATGTGGAGACCAGGGGATGGACTGATCATTGACTTGAAGGCTGGCATCATCATAGATGAATACAACAGACTATCAGAAAAGAAAAAAGTCCAGGAACCTAAAGAGCTTAGCTCCAGAAAACAGGTTGATGGCTGGGTACATTTGATACGAGAACAAATGGAGGAAAATTGCTTTGAGGCTGCTGCTCTAAGAAGGGAGGAAGCTTCCAACCCAGAGGTGAAAAGGTAGGAAAAGAGATGGAGATGCTCAGTGGCTGAATTATTCTCTGTTTGAGAAAAATTAAGGTCAGCTCTATGTCAGCATATGTGACACAGTGAACCAGGAATGGCAGCAAAGAGGAATATGAAAGGTCATGAATGTCTCAACTCTTCAGAAACAGCAGTTAGGAATCATGTCAGAGATGGAGAAATGCAGTCCAAAAACTCAGATAGAAAGGTACAGGACAAAATGCAAAAGGGATGAAGGAGGTAAAGAAGGCAACTGTATGGAGGAGGGATATGGTGGCAGAATGCACAGGTGGAACAAACTCGGTTTTGGGACAGTGGAAGCCCAGGCCTTGAGCAAGAGCCACAGGAAGGTGTCCAGGTGATGTCTGGAACCTGCTGATGTTAGAAAAGGGAAATTGGAATGCAGGGGAGAAATGAAACCGTGAGCTTTGAAAGCAACGAGGATCAAAAAGGAAAGAAAAAACAGAGCAAATGGTGAGAGACTAGTGAGAAGCGCAGGTGAACTGCAGAGAATATTTAAATAACCCTCTGAGTAGTATTTAAAAAGTGCTATAAAGTCAGCAACTGTGGAAGCTTAGCACTCTTTTCCTGTCCTCATCCCGGCAGCTCATGCCTTGTTCCGTGCTGCTGAAGACATCTCTCTGCTTCCAGTGTGACAGTATGTACTCTTGCAATCGCTTCTTAATCTTTCTCAGGTTTAGCTTCTTGCACAATGCTCAAAGGCATGCATTTATGCAATGTAAAATTTCTTCTTGAGGTGGATTTTAAGGATGTAAAGATCCATAACAGACCATAAACAAAATAAAAACTTAGGTTTCTCGTTTTCTGATTAATTGTAAACTAGAAATCTGGTTTTATGAGGTATTTTTAATAGATAATTTAAAAAACTAATGTGTGTCCTTGGGGATTCAGGGAAAAATAATCATTACAGCAGGTTATCTGACACTGCCTTGCACTTCAGCCAGCAAATTTAGTTAAATATTTTTCATATGTTACATTTTCTGTGTCGCCCAATATAACATAAGCTTTTAAGCTTTACTTCCAAGATGTGGATTTAAATTAAGAAGTTTTGTTTTCTTTTATTCTGAACTATTTTCCCTTTTTTTTGCTTTGTTCTTCGCACAGTGCACAGTCTTGAGCATTCCCAAGTGTGTGAGAAATTGGAATTGACTGTTTTGTACACCACATTCAGACTGTCATACTGACATCACTCTGCAAATGGCTAGGGTTTAATAAAATAATTAAGATATGAAGCCACATAAAATATGTTTTCCGTTAATTGTGCCCATCTCACCCTGAACAGCATTTTATAAAATGAGTCATTGTAATTAATTGACTGTACAATAAATGTACTGAAAGTTGAGCAGGGTAATAACGCCCTTTGGCTTTGAAAGCAATGGCAGAATGACGTTAGACTGAAAAACGAGGTTTTACCTCTTCAGCTGCAGATGCTTTAAGGCAGTGGATGCCTTTTGGGTGTGACTCGGAAGGGAAGTAGCACAGAGCACAGGGCTCCAGCTGCCAGCTCAGTGCCTGATGGACTGCCAACAGAGCACAGCAGAATGTTCATGAGCTTTGGCACAGTCTCGATCCGAAGGGACTGCACAAGTTGTTTCTGAAGTTTGTTTATGCCACATTTGCCCAGGACACGCTGCTTTCCATGATGCAGACATACCCTTAGGTCTATACTGACAAAATGTTTTCCTTCCGTATTTAATTTCTAAATATAGCTGGGGTTGCAAGAAATGAGGCACAAAAACTCCTTTAGGGCGGTGGCTGGGCTATGATTTATTTATTTTTGTGACCTCGGAGCCATCTGAGACTCTGAATTTCAAAGCTGGTCTTTCCTCTGTTAACTTTGTAATTTGGCCTCCGATACTAATAAATTTTGCCATGTGCAATCACAGCTCCTGAAAATGTTCACAATTACAAGAGGCCAGTAACAATCTGGCAATCATAATAGCTGAGCCTGTGAAAGACAGGATCTTAAACTCCTGATGCCCAGTGCATAGTTCTGCTCCAACTTCTATAGGAAGTCACACTGACATTTTGTAAGTTAAGTTTCACATGCATTTTAGATTTCAGTCAGTATGGCAGTTCTATAAAGTATCTTATGTAATTTTTGTCATGTCATACGTTAATATTTAAGTCTTTTACCAAAAAGATTTGCAACTTTTAAGCAGTCTGGAGCCTTGGAATTTTGCATGCAGAAACTGAATTATTGACACAGCAGTAGAAGCGAAGTCCCTTGTTTTGTACAGACATTACACAAGAACAAGGGTGTACATAATACTCATTTCAAAACTGACTTAATATTCTAGATAGTCTGGTTGCTTAATGATAGCCTAAAAATCATCATGAGGA
Source organism: Origma solitaria (assembly GCA_013397895.1). Taxonomy (NCBI): domain Eukaryota; kingdom Metazoa; phylum Chordata; class Aves; order Passeriformes; family Acanthizidae; genus Origma; species Origma solitaria. The sequence continues at coordinate 462,554 of VZRL01004325.1, read as the reverse complement.
TTCCAATTTTAGTTTCAAATGCACCATTATACAGCTACCAGTCTATATTGTACACACACACACTCTGCATTTCTCTGAATTATATTTTCAATTAAGACTGAGAAAAAAAGCGCTTCTTTTAAATGTGCTTTACCAGCTTCCATGCCTTCTTTGAATGTCTCAAACCCACATATTAAGCAACACCAAATCTTACAGTGTTATGCATATATGAAACAAGTTATTAAACCTGTCAATGAATGGCCCTCATGTGAACATTATGATGTTTTGTCACATTGAGAATGTAATTTTTTCATATTGAATAAGCTGTATAAGAAGACTTGAATGACACATAGTAGGAAGTCTAAAAAGTGGTTCAGTTTTTTTTATTATGAAGTATGACACAAAACTCAGCAGAATGAATCTTTCTACTGTTTTCAATGAGGTTTAGATGAAGTTTTACAATGACATTCTGTTTTGAAGCCGTGATTGTTTATTCTTTATGATGAATGAGAGACACATACTAATGAATCACCCTCTTGAATGCTAGTACTATATTTAAAGAGAGTGCAATTATTGCCACACTTAACAACTTTTTTCTCCCTCTCTCATTCAAATAAATAGATATGCTTTATTCTATGAACTATAGGAAACAGAGAGTAAAATATGGTAGCGCTGGTATTTTGGGGCTCCTTGTGTGAGTGTGTGAGGGAGCAGCACATGAAGGCAGAGGGATTTAGCACGGAGGAAATGAGTCACAGGTAAAGAGAAAATGAAAGGATCCACAGTACAGACAGACGAATATAAATCAGTGGGTATGACAGCACAGCTGGGCACATCCTCTCTGTGGCCCTGCTGAGTGCCAGCTGCAAGGAAGGCCATCTGGAGCACTGATTTATGCTGTGATTCACCAGCATCAATGACAAAAACAGCTGGCTGCCTCTGAGCACTGGGTGTCACTTTGATAATGAAATCCAGTGGTCCTCTTGCAGTCAAAGGCGCTTCCACGTGTCTTTATGAGAGTTGTAGTAAGAGTTATGCTGCTGTCAGTTAAATTTCTATCGTGTTTCTCATCTGAATTTGTGTAATTTCCTTTTTAATGCCACTGTGTCCTCGAGAGACCAGTGTGTCTGCACATTAAGATGAGGGCACAGCATCAGGACCTAAACTGTGTCCTGTTATAACCAAGCCTGATCAATATCTGCACAATTTAGGAAGGTTTTACAGCTACACTTTCTAGGGATCTTGCTTTAGGAAAACACCACACAACAGAGTCTGTTCAGAAGGCAAGCAACATTTAAAAGCTTATTGCAAGGGTGATTTAGCTACATCCAAAGAAAGTCTAAAAGCTATTGGAAGCAGAGATAGCTTAGCTGCTTCTTTGGTGTCAGAAATTTAACAATGCCTCATGGGATCCTTTTTCCAACCTGTCCCTAAGTGAAACTAGCAGCCCAATTTTGTTCTTGTTGAAGTCAGTGAGGAAAGGAACACTGGCTAAATTTGTTAGCATGCAAGAGGCAGGTTTCAGGGTAGTCCAGATAGTCTGTCCTTTCAGTTTGTTGCCTTTTGACATCTTCCCTCAGAGTCTCCTGGCAACACTGGCACTTCTGACAAACAAAAGCCACACAGACACTGCTGTATCCCATCAGAATGACAACGACTTTCCATTCCAATATTTGTTCAAACAGTTGTTTAAATATGTGAGGCACTACACTTGAGATGAAAAAATGTGTTGCTGAGAAGTATATTAGAGGATTTTTGGAACATGCAGCAAAGCAACACTTGCACATGTGGAATGGACTAAACAAGCATCATTTTTCAAATGCCTGGTTGGTGACCTCAATTCAGAGTTTTTTCAAGTAGATAGCTTTGTCTGTGAAATAAAAACTGGACAAGAGTGTCTCCTAAAAAGCACAAACCCCAATTTGGAGAATTAAATTCTTATAAGGTCAAGAAGTTACAACTCTTCCAAAAAATTGCATTTAAAGTAAAACACTGCTCTTGCCTAGTGCATTAGCCTCTACAATGCCAAAGGCACTCAGACATCTGGATTTTGTTGACAAGTTCTTTTAAGAGTAGTCATATGGAGCCCAATATAAACGCATGGCACAACCGTGAGGTGGCCCATACTATGGCTCTATGAGAGGTACAAAGGAATGATCTAGGACTCATGCAATTGATTTTTCAATTTAAGTTATTTTCATTCTAAGCCACTGACAGCAAGGGAAAGAGGAAAGATGCATTTCAAACAGGTATATTCAGCGGTATGTCTAGCGCAGGGCAGAATGGCATTGAAGGACTATTTATGCCACAATCCCTGTTAACACACTCTTGATTGATCTGACTATTACAAAGCGCCTTTTGGCACATGAAATAGCAAAATGGCCCCCAGCAGAAAGGCCAAATATAAAATGCGTAATGCCAGCATTGGACTGTCCATAGTTGCATCATATTCCTACCTACTTCTAACAATTTTTCCTTCAAATTTCTCTGCCCTAGCAATGAAAAATAGGAGAACTCTGGGCTTGATGGCAGTTCAGCACGCTGCTTGCAGAGATCCTCCTTGTGTTAATGTCTGTTTTGCACCAGACCCAGGTTAGCCACAAGGCAGATTGCTCAGCTGAAATGCAGCGCGCTGAGCAGATGTTGCAAGGATGCACTGACAACGTTTTGGGAGACTCCCAAAAAGGAGCTCATTTGCCACTTTAACATCCAGGTTAGAGGGCAAGCAAGAAGCAAGGTGTCCTTAAACCTATGGCTGCACTGCAGGCCTCCTCAAAGGACCCCATTTTAAAGGGAGCTGTTGGATGTTGGCTCCTCATCCCCCCTGCCCAAGCAACAGCAATGACTGATATAATTTTGTGAGAAAGAGAATTAGATGGCACCACTGAAAGGAATTTTCTCTAACAGCAATGTGTGCAACTTATTCACTAGCACAGCAAATCCTTTGTGAATTCTGTGCCAGCTTCTTCAGTTCAAGTCTACTGTACATTCACTTGATTTAAAAAGATTGGTTTTGGTCTTACTTTTAAGTTGTGGTACTTATGCATGACTTGCGTATGAATGAGGTGAATGAATTCATTACTGAGAAGCCAGATTAAGTTCTGCAGCTGCTCAGCCTGGGGACCTTGTACAAAGCATGGCCAGAGTGACTGAAAAATCCTTTACTGAATGAGGCATTTTTAGGCTCAAGTGTAACAGCAAGCAGCATTAGAAATGTTAGATTGGAAAAGAAATTAAAATTACTTGCTTTTATCTGCAGAATAAAGATTTTTTTAGAAGGCTACTCTGCAGGTAAGTAATGACAGTGCATGAGTCGTCTCCACAGCTGCCTGACCTTGAGGGTGTTAATTTGTGTCTTGAGTGCAGCTGTGATGTTCACAGCTCATATTCACAACCAAGATGTCAAAGGAGCTTTACAAATTGTGGATCAAATACAGGATGTTTGCTGTGGCAGAGAACAAAGTGAGAAGGAGAAGAATATCTCCTTTCTTCACGTTTGACATTTTACCTAGTGTGCTCTCACAGATGATCTTTCAGGTACGCTCAGAAATTCTGGGAGAATTTTTTTACTTTGTAGTGGTTGAAATGCATACTATATGATACTGTGAATGCAAGCTAAGTGGTACATACTTTCCTCACCTTGTTTGAGCATGTTTCTGACTGCCTGTTTATGGCAATGTTTTATTACTTCTTTGGACATGACTGTGCAGTAATTTCATGTTTATCCCTTCCAGCTTTCAGAGTTCATCGAACTGTCATGTTATACATGCTAACTGCAATGGCAGAAATTACTGTATTGTTAGAGCACAGGTTATAAAATACGGTCTGCTTGGTAGTTTTGTAATAGTGTTTATGGATTTGTGTTCTAAATACAGCTGATACACTAAACAGTATAGATATGCCTGTTGTCGAAAAGGCTTATCAAAGAAAAATATTGATAGCATGACAGATCAAGAAATGAAATTGTATGAATAGGGGCTCACAGGACTGAAACCCCTGTCATGAGTCTGAAAGTAATTGTCTATACAGCACAAATTCTTCTGTATGAATTAAAGGAAAATTGAAATTCCTTTTAAAGAACATCTGAGAGTAGAAGGTGTGGGGAGAAGAAGTAATAAAGAAAAATAATAGAGAAAGGAAATTCAAACAGACAAAAGATGTAGAGCAATGAGTCAACTCTTCTGAAACAGAGATCACAGCAGAAAAGCACTATAAATCTCCTGTTGATACAAATTTAGTATTAGCAATGAAGGATACTTTGGATTGCTGGTTATTTTTCAAAAAGTAAGACAGCATCAAAGAGAGATTTCTTTCCCTCCATTGAAGAGTGATTATTTATGTTTGGAGGTGTTTCTCTCCTGTCCACCAGAATATATTCTGGTAGCATGGCCTATCTGCAACAGTAAAATGCCTTAAAGATTTTATCTAATTTATTAAATATCTAATTATTGCCATATATCTTGCTCGCATACAGTTTTGCATTTTTTTGTTGGGTAACAGAATATAGTAGCACGTGACAGTGGTGCTCCCCTTGATCTCTGCGTGACTTTGGTGTAATACATGTAAATCAACCTCTTTGAAACTATAACAGCAGCAGCACTCACAGACTGAACTAAATCTGGCAAGTATGGCAGTAAGACTTTCAGGTTGTTTGGTGGTTACTGCTTCCATTTTCCACACAACAAAATAAACATAAAATATTCTCCTTTAATTTCCAGCGAACTACAGGGACCCTCAACTCTACTCTGTTTACTGGCAATGACAATAATATCAATAATAACCATAATAACAATGATATCAATTATAACAATAATCATAACAACAATAACAAGCAGCAGCAGCATCATCATGACCACCACCACCAACAAACCAAAACAGAAAGAGTATCAACTTCACTTTTTGCAGCCATCTACTCTCCACAGACTGCTCCTCTGTCAGGGACCCTACAAGCTCCCTGCTTCTCCAGTTTCAAGTAGTCTGAAGGAATTTCTGGTAGGTTTCCTTAGAGCACTCCTTGGACTTGGTGAAAGGTAACAGAAGCCATGATGCATCATTTGAAACCTGTTAAGGCTCAACAGGCATTTTCAAATCAATTGTTTTCCTGGAGCATTATTAACTTCTGAAGTTACCAATATGTGTTTCCTTGTATCTTTATTCTCACGTAACTTGAAGAATTTTACTTTTAAACCACAATAATTCGCAATGAATCTTCAGCATGGGAAAAGAAGCAGCATGATTATAAGCACCTATGTTAATTAATTCCATGTAACACTGTGTGATGGGTCAACGATAGTGATTTTTTTTATTGTTTGAGTTCATATTTGCTAGAATATTCGTGCAGTCTAAGCTATAATATGGCTAAATCTGTATCTCAACCTATTAGCTGCAATTTTCTGAACCGTTTCTGACTTAACTTCACGAACAGAAGATAATAACAGCTCTGCAGAGGGATGCCAGCTGATTCCTGCATGCAGCCTAGTGAAGCTACAGATACACTCTGGACCTTTTCACCCTGGGAATGTGTGTATGTACACAGTTTCTGGCTGAATTGCACAAGACATTTGCAAAGGAAATTATGTAAGTCAAGACTGTAAAATCATAACTTCCTTTCTTTACACCTTTTTTAGAGCCAAGAAAACGCCTTTCTGCTCTGCTTCTTCATACACAGAAGTAATTAACAGCGTGCTTAAACCCTAAACAAGGACATTAGCAGTGACAGGGAGGGAAGGAAACAGCAATGCTCCTAATTTTACATGACTCCAAATACTTACCCAGATCCGAGTTGCAGAGTCACGTTGCTGATCATTCTGTCATTCTAGCCTGAGGTGTACACATATTTCCAATGGTGGATGTGGAGAAATTTAAGTAGTTTCATGTTTCTGGCATGCTCATTTCTAGTCCCTCAAGCACTAATCTTGAGTTTGCACTAAAATCTGCAGAAAAATCATGTGGTTCATCTTTGTTTTTTAAAGGGAACAGGAATGCATCCATTTTCTGGTTTAGGACTTCTCCTTTTCTTTTTTTTTCTCTTTTTTTTTTTTTTTTAATCTATCAACAATATTCTGAAATACACTTTCTTAGCATTTCTGACAATCCTGTCACTCCTCCCCTTTCCCTCCAAATGATTAGACCTATGCAAATTCTTGATGAGTTCAGCAATAACTTCAAGACAGTTTGGAATTCTGTGGACAGTTTTGCAGTAACAAATGAGTCTTTTACTTCATCTTAGGTTTTGAGCTCTATTTGATTCCTCTTTTTTACTGACAGTATCTCTGGACCTTGCTTCAGAAGCACTCAACAGCATAGTATGCTGAGATTAGCAGCAAAAATATTGACCCCAGGTTGACTTCTAACATTTCTGTGGAGTCCACTGAAACACATCCTCATGGGAGGATTTTTGGTTTTGTTAACCTCTCTATAGGCAAACCTTCAGCCCTTTATCCTTGTACTAATTCTCATCATTTTCACATGAAATATGAACTTCCTACATGGCATTGTGTCAAATTCCACAACATTCCAAAGATAAGAGATGTGGAGCATTTTCCTTTTGCAGAATACAAATTATGTTTTTCTGTGAAAAATGTTTGATGAGACAACCCGCCATTCTCACACTGTTGCATGTTTAGTCCATTTTCAGCTTATCCCCATTTTCTTTCAGTAAAGACTAATTTGAGCACTAACTATTACAGAATCTTAACTCTTGCCCAAGTGAGTTGTTTCCTAGCTCATTTCCTCTTGTATTCCTTCTTTTCTGAACCTATATTAATATTCCATTGAGCCATGTTCTGGTTTCCAGATTGATGGTACCTTTCTCTGGGTGAAAGATCATTGTAAATTCTCACTGCTTGATATGTGGTTTTATTTCCCAACTCCTTCAGAATTCTGGAATAAAAAAATATCCTGCTCCCTAGTGGAAAAAACACAAACCAAAACCCTAAATAATTTATTTGTGCTTTTGTTTATACATTAAAAATTGTTATGTGCCTTAAATTCAGGCAAAATATTGATTTTTGAAGTTACACTTGCTTTACACCCGTATGTTTTTCTTGTAATTTCCTATTAATAGAATTTTAACCTTTTTGTTAATAGTAACAAACTCAGAAAGAATACTTTCTTTTTTGTCTGACTTCCATTGTTTCTAGCATCAGTTTCAGACAGCCACACTCTACCTGCTGCTCTGAAGCCACTGACCCTCAAATCTTCAAAGCTAATAAATCATACCTGTCCTTGCATTTTCTTCTCTCTCTCCCTTCCGTTTTTCCTCTTTTTAATTATAGGAATGGGGTAAGTGGGGGAATCTCTGTCTTAATATCTTTTGACAGGCTTAGCTCAATTTGACTATCCATGTAGTCCCCTTCCTTTAGTTGAACAAAGTAATTCAGTATTTTTTTTAAAAAAATTTAAAATGAAAACCAGAACCTTAGTGCCACTGTTGTCCTCTATGGTACTAAATCTCTGTGGAAATATGTTTACTGATAGAGATGCATTATGGTTATTGCTACTAATTTGGTAGAAAGAAGAAGAAGAAACAGAAAGGCAAATTTCTTCCTGGGAAGAAACAGGGTACATAACAGAGAGAAGTGTCTGGACATGCATTGCCTCTTCCCGTACGGCCCTGGGCACACCCAGGAGACTCAGATTCACTTTGCCAAGATTGATGTCGCTACCTGGAGAGTTAGCTTTGGGAATTGCTGCTACAGCAAGCATCAGTATCAGTTACTCAACATTCTGGCAGCTGTGCTTTTAGGAAAGCATGACTTTAAGGTAGATGAATATGGAAAAGCCACAAGCTGTTCAGCACTTTTGCTGCAGATCAGTGCTGCCCACTTTTCCAGACAGACTGGCAGATTAGTCACCGGTTTGCAACAGAGGAATCCTACTCTGCAGTATTGAATTCCACCCTGGGAAACAGCCTGGCTCAAGATAGCACGCCACAGCCACTTCTGGCTCCTGCTGTCTCTGTGTACCAGTCAGATGCAACTTCCCTGATGCTTAACGCTGGGAACTTCCTTAAAACTGCTAGAATTATATTGTATCATGAGTTGCACAAAGTAGAAAGTAAGTAATGCCTCTAGTAAATATACGGTCAAATGGCTGACAGTTCTTTGTTTGAAAGACGTGATTTCCTGATTGGCCAGAAGATTGCTAAAATTATTAATATTTCATAGCCTAATGAAAGGATGTATTGAGTAGGATTCTGCTAGGGAATGTCCTGGGTGATGTACTAGTTTTCATTCTGATATAGATGATGGAAAGGAAAGCAGAGTTATTACATTTGTGAGCAGTGCCAAGACAGGAGGGGAGCAAGAACCTTGAGGAATTCAAAATAATTTTGTCACGATGAAGCCACGTCCCCCTCAATTTCAAAAGCCACATGATACACGAACACTCCTTAACTACCCAGTGCAGTGGAGAGTCATGTTACAGTGTCTGTCTTGTCTTTAGGTATTTAATGAAAACTATCCGTGTGTAAAGTTCAAGCCATGGAGGCTTTTAAGGAACTGCGTTTTAATACTTACAAGAGAATTCAACATGCATCTTATGGAGGGTTTTACAAATATCTCCCTTTAGGAAAAGAAACAGTAATTTAAAAGCTCTTTAGCCTTTAGTTACACAGGGATGTGCTAATGGCATGGTTTAAGATGGATCTGTCCTGTGGCACTGTGAGATGTTTTATGGAAAAAGCCTAAGATATAAATGTTGACTGGATCAACACTATGAGAATATTCTGGCACTCTGCACTCCCTAGACAGAAATTAAAGCAGCAAGAGGATGGGACACCTCTAAGTCCCTAAAGACAACTGAAAGCTGACCTCTTCTCACTGAATACTGCAGGTTCTTGTTGTGGCTTAATGGTACAAAAGAGTGTGCAGCTGCTTGCTCACACATGAGGGATAAATTCTTACCACAAACTCAGGTTTCCTGGTTGGTTTTTTCCTGTCTTGAATGAGAAAACTCTTAAAGTTTAAATCTTATGCAGGATGACAGAGTGCAGGATCTGTCAGGCCTGCCTCAAATGGCCATTTCTTTTGCTATTTTGATATACTTTAAAAGCTGCTTCATGGATTACCTCATACCCTTCAGGTTATTAGAAAGTCAATTTTAAGTGCTTCTAGCCACAAAGCAACTTTACTTAATGCTGCAGCTGTGAGAAATTCGCTTTATCATACCCACAAGAAGCTTTTCCAAGAGCAATGGCTCTGAAATTGTGTTCTAGATGTGTTGGTTTTCTGCCAGGGAAAAAAAAATGTATTTTCAGTAGGTTAAGGTAGTTTGTTTTCAGATCTTTGTTGGAAAACCCTGCAGATCTGCTACACTCAGATTCTTCACAGCCACCGGCATGTGATAAAGAATAATCCCCATGTGGACACTTGAACCAGAAAGTTCTGGTAGCCAGAAGGCAGGAACGGGTGGCCAAGGGCTCAAGGGTGTGATTGGGGATTGCAGAATCAAGTTGGGCTACCTGAACACCAATGGACTTGAGATACTGGTTTGGCTGCTAAACAAAGCTATCCAAGCTTTCACCGTGCAAAGACCTTATGAAAATAAATAAATCCACTCACTGAAATTTAGTTATTTAGTGCAGATTGCTCTAAAGGAGCCCAAAGGGAAATTAGAAATTCTGTCTTCAGAGCAGGGCTTGAATAATGTTATAACTACATGAAAACAATGAGTGGAAAAAAATTAAACAGCTCCTTTCGAAATAAGTACCATCCATTCTGTGCTGTGAATAAATCAGGGATCCCTATGAAAAAGATGGTATATGATCATATGTTTGAACTCTTTCTTACTTTATATTCCTTGTAACACTGCATTAACACTGCGCAGAAACTTCTAACCTAATTGCTTTAATTTCTTTAATTCTTACTGCAGCTCTGAAGCATCAGGTCCGCACGCAATAGGCAAATGAGGAGCTGTGGATGCTGCCCTAAAGAGCCACTCTCTATCTCCAGCATTGTCCTATTCACAACATCGAACACTGTGTCAAAAAAAGGACGAATTCCAAGAGGAAAAAAGGAATTGCCAACAGTATTCAAGGAAAATGAAGACAACATGGAGCAAAAAAAATAGAATATTCTGGCACTAAAACAACGCATTGCATGTTTTGACCCAGTGAAGAACATTTCTGTATTTCATGTTGCAGAATGCAGTGGTTTTTGTTTAACCCCAGCCGCCAATGAAGCACCACGCAGCTGCTCACTCATGCCTTCTACCAGAGGGATGGGGGGGGGAAATTAGGGGAAAAAAGCAAATGTCATGAGTTGAGATACAGACAGTTCAACAGGTAAAGCAAAAGACACTCGTGCAAGAAGAACAAAAGGAAGAATTCTTTCACCACTTCCCATGGGCAGGCTGATTTTCAGCCATCCCCAGGAAATCAGGGCTCCGTCACACCTGAGAGTGACTTGAGAAAACAATTGCCGCAACTCTGCATGTCTTCTCCTTTCTTCTTCCTCAGCTTTAAATGCCCATGCCATACGAGGTATCCTTTTGGTCCAGCTCTCTTGGCTGTGTTCCCTACTCGATCCTTGCGCGTCCCCACCCTGCTCACTGCTGGAGTGGAGTGAGAGGCAGCAAAGACCTCGGCTCAGCGCAAGCCCTGCTCAACAATAACTAAAACATCTCTGCTTTATCAGCACTTTTCCCAGCACAAATCCAAAACACAGCCCCATGCTGGCAACTGTGGGGAAAATTAACTCTATCCCAGCCAAAACCAGCAAAATAGTCTATTGCCTTTCAGTAATAATATAAAATGAGATGGATGTTACAGTACTGTTATCATTTAATAGACCAAGTGCATGAATGTCATTGCTTATACACATTTACTGAAACAAATACGCCTTGAGATGAACTGAATTAATCAACAGGTCACCCCTACCTCTGCCTTTTCACAGGAAACTAAATCAGTTCCCTACATACAGCTGCAGTAACAGAGCACCAAGCATGGAGTTTAGTAAGCAAGCAGCTGCTGTTCTGCTTCTGCCTAAGTGAGAAAACATGATGGTTTCAACAAGCTGTTAGTAACTGTGTATGTGCTGTGCAATGTATTATGCAAATTCACTCCTTTAAAACATTAATTTGAGGTCAGTCTGGAAAAATGCCAGTATTCTTATAGTTAGATGAGAAACTGCACTTTGATAAAGTTAGCGACTAATTTTGTTAATTTATTATTGTAACCCATATTAAGCCATTTGATCTTGTCATTGCAAATACCAATTTTCTTACACTTTAATCACTTCAGTCTTTATTAAAATTTGTACCAGCCTGTTCAGTCAATAATTGAACAAACAAAAGCCTGCACTCAAGTTAACGGTGTCATTTTCTTCCTTGTGTAACTGCTCCCAAACTGTGGCCAGCTGGGCTTGTTGTGGGGCTGAATGCCCAGAGTTTTCAGGAATGACAGCACAAAACAATGCTGTGTAGACTGAGCCCAAGCAATGTTATGAAGTCTTGGACTTGAAATGGCACACTACATACTCATATTTGGAAAACAGGAAGCCCGATTATCTCTGCCGAGATCTGATTATGACTGAACTGGTAGCTAAGGTGAGGTGCTTGTCTGGAAAATGTATAAACTTGTGGCTTGGCTGTTCATAGTGAAGTGATGAGTGCTGAAATGTTGAAGTCAGAGGGTATACAGATCACAAAGCTTTGCGGTTGGCTTTCACAGTTACGTGGCACTGCTCATGGACTAATTCTGCCTGGAGGGTCTGCTTAGCGTGCGATAAAGTTAATTCATTGAGAAATACATCATCAGTAGCTACAGGACTAAAACCAGCATGAAAGAGCAATGTGTATTTTTCTACAGTTTTTTTGGTAGCTGCAGCCCAGTGGCATTGCTAGACTCTAGAGTATTGTCACTTGACTGATGACATATTTGCTATTTGCAGTATGGTTGGGGTTTTTTTTCCATACTGCCCTATGCAGATCAATTAAGACAGGAATCTAATGAGCCAATCTAAGGGAAACATTTCCTGATTTGTGGGGAGGCAGGCTAGAGGACCCTGTAGGAGCACTATAGGAAAATACAGGAACACTATAGGAATGTGAGGTCATTTTCCAGTTTTAGGAGAGACGTGTCATGAGTGAACGAAGCAAATGCCAGTAATCTTAGGCTGTGTTTATCCTGCTGTGCAAAGATTTGAGGGCTCAGGGAGTGATGGTAAGTTAACGGCTGTTGAGGCAGGAGAAGGGATAAAGTTTCATCTCGTACAAATCTTTTGTAAGTAAACTTCCACGTGTGCTGTGGCCAGTCATAAACACTGGTCATTTCCTGCTGACAAAAACCCCATCCATGCAGGATCTCCTTCTCCACTGAATGACAGAACACAGGATGCCACCATCCAAATGATATGTAAGAGCTTGACTGAGAGCTGTGCCGTCACAAAAGCTAATTTTCAATGAAAGTGCCCCACAAAGGTCCCGACTCCAGTCTGTGTGCAGTTTCTGGCAGAATAAATGCTGAACGCCTCCAGTTGTGAATGCTCAGAAATTGTGTTTACTTTTAGAAATAAAGGCTACCTTTGCAAACTGTGCTTGCACTGAAGTTGTTCTCTATGTTCTCCATTCTTTGTGCTTTCTACCCACAGGTCTGCACAAGCCAGGGCTTAACTGTTAACTTTTCCTGTCTCAATATCTTTCCCCAACTTTTAACTTTTTTCCCCACCTCACATCTCCCACCAGCCTACTCCTTCCTTGCTGACCCTTCTGCTGCCATTTTGCTCATATTTCAGCTTAGTTCCACCACTATCTTCCTCTGGCATGTCTTCCCCCTTTTTGTCCTCTCTACCCTAGTTGCTAACCTCATTCTGACTAAATGTGTATCTGATATTTTTCAGACTGTTTGACTGAAGGCGGACAATCAGCTTAGAATCTTTCCATTTCAGTGGTTGAACTTGTAAAAACCAAGCAATTATAAAAGGGCGTTGTTGCCTATGTCCTTAGAATCCAGCAGTATTTGCATGAAAAGATGAAGATCGAAATGCTGTTCTTGGGTACGTAAGACACTGCTATTGTATTGGCATGACAAAATCAAAATACTGAAACTCAGTAAGAGTTATAATTAATTATTAATCAGGAGGGTCTTAGAGACTCTGAATTATGAACAGAAACACTTTTCTAAATTATCCAAAAGTATACAGAGCCCTAACAATGTTTATTGGAGTTGTTAATGATGCCAAACACAAAGGCCCTGATCCTTCTGTATTCAAGCTCAGTTTCATGCTTTGCACTGTGTCACTTTTATTAGGTTTGTTCAGATTTACTTAGTGTATCCCTTAAACAGGATTCTGAAAACATTTTAACCTTAGATTTCCTGTATCTATTTACATGCTCTCATCTATTTGTAACACAGTGTCTGTCCTTGTGCCTTGGATGTTTTCAATGCAAGCTGACTGAAAATTCGGATGTTTGATTTTCCTGAAGTTCTGATAGGTCAGCCTCTGTTTTCATCTGGAAATGGGGTTAAGTTTTTAGAATATCAGAAGTTTGAATTTTAATCTTCTAAGCAGAAGTAATTCTGAAATACAAATTATCTTTGAGGAGCTGCAAGGGAAATGTAAACATCATAATAGAAAATTCTGTACCTGGTCTATTTGTTTTTGCATTCAGTTTTCAGAAATACTGAGATACAAGCCATCTGTGCAGTGCTTTAAGAAAAAAACCCAACTACCTCTAAATAAAATCACTTATCTAGATTAAAGAGTTGTAGTCATCAGGTAGGAAACTTTAGAAAAATATGAAAAGCACTGTACTGAGAAACTAGTCTCTGAAAAAATTTTGGTTTGGATTGCCTCCCAAAAAGTTAGGTTTTTCCCCCTTAAGATGGTTTAATAAAAAGCAAATTATATATCAATGGTAAATAAAGTTCTTTGCAACATTTTGCTCCATTCTTAATAAATGAGGATATTTTCATGTTTTCCTTAGATGCTTGAAATTATTATGGACATAATTTTCCTATGTTCATTAAACTTTAATTTTTCAATATACTTGTATACCTCTGGAATAATTTATGTTAATGTTTATTTACTTCTGTAGAGGCAAAAATATATATGTATACAAATTTATTATTTGAGATGTAGGCTGCACTTTCTCAGATAATGATTCCCAGTTTGAGAAGAATAGGCTTTCTGCTTTCAAGTTTGCATGTGGAATGTGGTGCACGCTATAAAATTGCTGATCAATATTTGATGAATTCTAATTTTCTGTTAAGTCATTTTGGATATGAAAGAAATTTTTTTAGGGTTTTTTTCTGGTTTTTTTGTTTGGTTGGTCGGAGTTTTTTAGGTTTTAGTTTTCTTTTCTGAATTTTTCAAAAGCACTACAGTTTCATTAGCACAAATACCCAAGGAAACCTTAAAAAATGAACTTGAATGGTACAACAAAACTAATTTCAGCCTGCAAAAGTAGTGCATCTATGTTGAGTGAAACATTCAGGTGTGTAACTAAAACTTTACAGATGTAGTGATTATTGATGTAAGTTGTTCATTAGGAAACAGACATTATAGTGTCTGCACTAGGCATGAGAAAAACAATACAAATTGAGTGCTTTAAAAAATGTGCTAACTAGAAATTATTAGCTCACCATGCTCACCAATAATTTTGGATAAGGGATGTCTCAGAACCTTGTCATTTGTTAATGGTCAGTTTGAAAAGAAACACGAAAATTTGTCAAATAAATTGGTCCTAATGGATCATATGGTCTGTTTTCTTTGCATATGCAGTTGGCTTCGATAAATCTGTCCTTTGAAAATCCCTGAGCTCCTTCTGGCTACCAGTCTAATATTACTTCAGAAACTTCAGACTTAGCATTTCCTCAAGATATATTTCATAAAAATTGAAGGGTGGTTCACCTCCCAACAAACATAAATACCCAAATGTGGAATGATTATTTAGCAGTAGTTTCTAAGGACCAATATTTATGTTCTGATGTTAAGCGCAGAAAATATTTAATAGAATCATATGTTTTCATGATTATATGATGGATATATTTGTATTGCTACTCTTTCATGTTGAGGTGACCACCAACAGGTCAAGAGGAAATGGCCTCAAGTTGCTCAAGGGCAGGTTTAGATTGGATATAGGGAAAATCTTTTCACTGAAAGGGTTGCCCTTGGAA
The DNA here is from genome assembly GCA_013397895.1 of Origma solitaria. Taxonomy (NCBI): domain Eukaryota; kingdom Metazoa; phylum Chordata; class Aves; order Passeriformes; family Acanthizidae; genus Origma; species Origma solitaria. The sequence goes on along the minus strand of VZRL01004325.1, from coordinate 447,457 downwards.
GTGATGTGGTCACAAATCCCAGAAGTGTTGAAAAACCATGTAGGTTTGGTGTTCAGGGGCTTGGTTTAATGGTGGACATGACAGTGCTGAATTAATTGTTGGACTTGAGAATCTTGGGTGTCTTTCCCAACCTAAATGATTCTAAGATTTTGTGATTATAGGGTACATAAACACTACTTTTTAGGGTTAACAAGAATGGGTTTTTTTGGTATTTTCCCCACAATCTGTCTTGTTCACCCCAGAAAAATCTCTAGGAAGGGTTTGAAAGATTTCAATCTTAACATCTCAACAGAGGTAGCACAGCCTAATATTATAGACCTCAGTGTGGTCCTGGAAATCACGTATCAGTGTCTTTTTTAATTTGTAAGATTGAATACCATTTCTAATACACTTACATGGGATTTAAACAGAAATGTGTGCTGTTAGCTCAGCACAGGATGTGCAATTTGCAGCTTAGGGAACTATTCCCAAATTATAGGACTAGCATGGAAAAACATGGAATTACAACATTGTGGTTTGTACAGTTATAAACTTGCGTGCTTTTCATCTCAAAACTAGCTACATGAATGATTGCAAGGCATATGACAAAGTTATTTACAGAAAGTCTTCTTCTTTTCTCACTGTCACAGACACCACATTGATGTTAGAGGAGACACAGTTGACTAAGTATTTCCCAGCAACTTCATAATTCAGTTTATTGTAAATCCTATTTAAAGTAATGGCTTGTTCTACCTGAAGTTTATCCCTTCCCCCATGTCTCTATCTGAAAGATATACATCAGTATTTACTACAGCTTTTTCATTTAGCACTACAGCCGAATTTTTTTTTAAAAAAAATCTGTATTTTTTAAATTGTGCAGTTCTCTGTCACTTGAATTATCGTTCTGGAATGTTCACTTTCTTTTCTTTGAAGGTAATATTTTAATAGTGCTGCAGGAAGTAATCGACTCCCACTCTGTTGATTTTGGCATTTTGGGGAATGGAACAAAATAGTAACTCAAGTTTCTGAGGGCAAAATCTTTTAGCATTTGGATGATGTATTGTAGAAACAGCTTTTTTGTAAATAAAGTATAATGACTGTATGCTATTTAATCAAAAAACACTGATTATCAAGGTACTGAGAAGACTACTTCAAACTGATTTTTCTTGAATAGCAACATAGGAAAAAGAGGTTGGGGATTTTTCGTTGAAATATGGTACGTTTTAAATATTTGTTTTTGTTCTGAATTGGAAAAAATAAACATTTAATTTTGAAATAGGGGGTTTTTTGCAACATACATTAGAGTGAGCCAGTTTAATTTTATGTGGTAAGTCACAATGTAAAGTAAAAATGTAATAAATATAAAATTTCAAAGCAAAGAAGAATAACACAATAAGACACTCTCCCAAAATTAGGGTATTTTGACCTTTTCACATTCTTTCAACTAAATGAAAAATCGTATTACCTGAAAAGTATAAACATCACAAATTATATAATTATAAATCAAATTATATATTTTAAATTCTCCATCTGTAAAAACGCCGTGAAGTGTTATAAAGATGTTACAAAGACTTGTTTTAGGTAATCTGATTGTATAAGATTACTTGTGTGTGGTTGAGCAATTTCATCATAATATATTAAATTAGTATTTCTAACATTAAGTCTATTTTTTTACATTTCTAATCTTCTTGTTTTAGGGTAAATGACATAAAGCAAAAGGACTTTCCAGGTGCAAGTACAGTATTTTTTACTTAGGATTTTCTCTGTAAGGCACGATCACCATGTTAGAATTAGTATAAGATTGCATATGTGAAAAACCCAGTGCTTTATGACTCCAGTGTCTTCTGTCTTCAGTGCTTGTGTCTTCCCCTAAAAAAAAAAAAAAAAAAAAAAAAAATTAGAATAACTACTTAAAAGACTACCATATTGGGATCTTTTCCTAGTGAGTTATACCAGGCCTGTTCTGAGTATAATTGCTTCTGTAAATGTTAGAAGCTGTAGGAAATTGGGATTTTAATTTACCGCAGGAAATAACTACTCAACCATGAAGTGTTTCTGACACGGACTTGATCTTGGTATGATTTACTAGGTGATAACTTTGATTCAATAGCTGGTACACTCATTGTAATTCACTGAAAGGTGACTGATTTGATGTACAGTGGTTGCAACTAAAAGGTAATTCTCTTTTGGGTTCCTTCTTCCCTAGGTTTGGGAGAGAAACCACATAGCTAAAAGATTTCAGTGAATATCACTGAAAATGATGACTTCTTGAAAGGTGGAATGAACTTTCACAAGGTGATCTCTGCAGAAAATGTTTTCTCTGATAAATGTATCCAATTCCTACTCCGATAGGAGATTTACCTTCGAATGGTTTTGTACAGTTGCTTTGTGTATGGTGCTGGCCAACCCTAGACAATAATTTAAACTTGAGGTGTGTCATAAAATTCTACTATTTCAGCTCCAGCAGTAACACAATACCACAGATTTTGATCATAAAATCACTGTGAAACACACACGCTGGAATTTTATTTTGTCTGTTGTTTCTGTAGCTAGAATATTTACATTATATACTAAATGAGGTTAACTTCCAGACCTACAACGTGGCACATTCAGTCAGGTTTGTGAATATTTTATTGCACTGGTTTATCAAAAGATTATTTGGTTTGATTTGGTTTGGTTTGGTTTGGTTTGCTTTGCTTTGCTTTGCTTTGCTTTGGTTTGCTTTGCTTTGGTGTTTTTTTCCCGTACAATCAACAGATTTAAACAACTGGGATATCTTAGCAAAGTCCTGGTTTATCTATCACTGTATAAAATAACCCTGAAGTTAAGCAACTTAAGTTATTATTACTTATAACTTACGTTGCATACCTTGTTTCACATTCTTTCTTTGAAATACATTTAAATGCCTTGGCTTTAAATTCAGAATTTGTGGGTGTCTCTTAAACTTCTGCTAGATTTATAAAGATAATTATGAAATTTTGATGTGTGAACACCTGATTTTGACAAGGGGGCAGGTTTTGTTCTTACGTCAAGGTTACACTAGGTTATATCACCTGGTAGAGGGGAGTAAACCATTGAGCTGGGTTATTCTGAATTCATATCCGTTTAACTGAGAAGACAGCCTGTATCTAATTTTTTAAGGAAACATGATAATTTTTGCATTACAGAATCTTTTTTCCCTTTTACTGAATAAATCTGCGTTGGTAGTTCACCTTACATGTATCAAGAGAGATTTTAGTCTTCTACTACATTTAAATTGCTTTGATTTTCACAGCTCTGAATACATACCCAGTATGGAAAACTCTTATACTCTCTTTAAAAATATGAATCTAGTGCTTCTGAATAGATCAATATCCCTAGAAACTGAAATGTTCTCTGTGTTCACTGAAAGCACACAACCAAATGCAGGAAAGGCTTAAATTTTTGTCTGGCTTCCTTGTGCAACTAAAGAAAGGTCTGAAATTGCAGTCTCTAAATAAGAGTATTTCATGTTCATTGAGATTTAGGAGCAAATGCTGAATCTACCAAGGAAACTGTATTTATGTGGCCTGAGTGTGTGCTAACTACATGGCTAATTCATTTCTGTTCAGGCTGCTAAGCAGCCTTCTCATTGAAAGAATTATTACTAAATTAAGCTAAATTTGAAGAATTAAATGATGATGCAGAACATCCAGTCCCATGACTCATTCGTGTTCTGTTTATTAAAGTCTGGACATGTGGATAATCCAGGATTTTTTTTAAAACAGAATTACAAGTAAACTCATTTCATTATTTTAGTAATGTTTGTCTGTTTAGATTCAAAGTTATGATCCAGGAGCCATGACAACTATAGACTGTACAAACACGTGGAAAAAAACCCAAAGTATTTATGTGATTTAGTAGTCTATTCTTATTTCAAGATTTGTTTGGTGTCATAAAATTATTTTGTTTAGATGGGACATCTGTGGGTGCCACCTAGCCAATGCAAAGTAGGGATAACTTTCAAGATGGAGATTATTGTTCTTGACTTTTTATAACAAAATTTTGAAAAGCCTCCAAGAATTGAGGTTCCACAACCTCTCTGAGCGATGTGTCCCTGCACTTACCTGCTCTTTCTGTGGAAAACTTTTCCCTTGGTTTGCATTTGGACTGTTGCAGATTGTGCACCTCTGATCAAAGTCTGCCTCTGTAACACCCTACTGGGTAACTGATAAAATCAATCTCACATTACCCTTCCCTAGGTTTCCTCAGCTTCTTTGTACCTCATGTAGATGGAAAATACTGTTCATTTAATGTCAAAACCATAAAGAGTTGAAGTGAATCCTACTTGGTATCTCAGTATTTTTTAAATTGATTTTTTTTGTTGTTGTTTTGTTTTGTTTTGTTTTTTTTCCTTTTTTTTTTTATAATGGAGACAAATGGGTTTTTTCATTTAGCCTGAAAATTTCAAGCTTGTTTTGGGTTAGGGCTAGGGTTAGGGTTAAGGTTAGAATAATTTCTTAAGCTACTATCCAGTGACACTGTAAATGAGTATGAGGTAGAGTGACAGGATAGGAGGAGAGAAATAACTGAAATATTTTCATAGCTAAAGAAACTCTATGTGCACTAAAGGGGACAGTATTGAACCATGTAAAAGAATTTTCTCTTGTTTCCTGATGTACCTGTCATTTTAAATTATCTTATTTATTGTCTGTGGTTTAAATGTGCCATTTTAAAAATGTAGAAAAAAAATGCAAAAATCTATGTTCACATTTTAAATGAAATCCTGGTTGCATAATCTGGGGGAAAAAATAGAAAAAGACCTGTGATTCTAAAGACAGCATTAATTGTGTCTAGTACTTATAGAGAGGTGCTATCCATAAATGTGTGTGAAATAGAAAGTCTAATTTCTTCATTCAGAGTTGCAGGATATGTATTCTCTTTCTTGGTGACAGCAAACTTCATGTTGTTTCCTATTCACTGTACCTCTTGAAGAAAATCAGTGCTGCATATCCTTCACAGAAGCATCTGCTTGCATTAAACATTTCTTGCTCTTTCCTTGTGACAAGTGATTTATTGTCATGTTTGACAGTGCTTGTGTTTGTGTCATGTCAATGCTGCCCAGAATCTTTTCCTTATAATTAAGTAGTGTTTGAGTACTTGTCATTTTTAAATCCATTGCTTAACCCTCACATTGCCAGCATTGTCCAGACTGGCAGCCAAGCAACAAGGATGTGAATTTTTTTTAGCATTAGTTAAGTATATTGTCAGATCATCCATATGTCTGCATGTTAATTGTGACTGCTCGTGTGTCTATGCTCATTAGGAAATAATTGACGATGTTCCTGCTGTAGACAAGAAAGCTGACGATAAAATAGCTCTGCAAAGATACTTTAAAATAAATATGCATGTACAGCAGTAGCAGGAGATTGTCTGATGTTTGGTATGTTTTTTCTAGTACAAAAGTCAAAGCATATGCCATATAAAACAGCTTCCCTCTAAAAATTCCAGGGCTGAATGTCTCTCTCTGTATTTTCGATAGGGTTTTTCTTGTTTTGTCTTTGTTTGTTGGTACAGTTTTTAATTGCAGATAGTTCCCAGTCCCTGGGGGTTTTATTGGTGTAAGTGAATCTTCAATTTCTGCTTTCTTTTCTCCTACAGAAATACATTTTTTTTTGTTCAAATTAGGTGCAAATATAGTCACACCACAATTCCAGATAAGAGATTTTCCACAGAGATGAAAGTCAGAACATTCCAGCAATAAAAGTATAAACCTCTATTGTCTGAGCTAATGGAGATACATGTGTTTGCTTATTCTAGCACTTCAGCCACAATGCTTCCCTTAAAGTATCGTCTTTCTTGTCCCTATAGTTTACCTTAAGTTTTTGTTTTTGTAGTACATTTTGCCCTAGGTAATGTTTCCAGCTTTTTTCCTTCCTTTCTCTTCTCTTTCTCTTCTTCCCCCAGCATATCATCTCTGTGTTTGCGTGATTTATTTTTTATGTGTATTTTTTCCCTCTTTCCCATTCTTTGCTCATCCTCACCTTGTGTAACCAAAGGGACAACACAAGCTCTTGTCCTGCTGTCTTTTCTCATGTACCCACATCATCAAATATTTACTTGTCTCCTACATAAAACATCATTGCCATCCATTCCTTTTTTTGCTCTCCAGAAGGAAGCAAACTGCGTGTTTTCTCTGAGTGTGGCAGAACATCTAAGAGCGCTTTTATTAAGAAACGTGATGCAGCTTATTTTTTGTGGACTTCTAAAACTGTGATCTGTGGTGTAGTACACAAATGAATTTAAAAATTCATTCAAAGATACCTGCTTGTTCCAGGATTGTAATTATCTTACTGCATTAATATTTCATTTACTTACTCAGTTTACTTATTTTTGTGGTTGAGCTCTTCTGGATTGGATATGTGTATCCCTCGTCAACGAGTTTGAGGACACTGCTCGTGGAGAAAAAAATTTGCAAGAGAGAAAAGGGTTTTCTTCTTCTCTCAGGATGGTACTTCCAACACTAGTGAGGGTCATTCAGAATCTGAGTATTCCTTCAGACCTGCTTTTTTACCATGTACAACTTCCCACTGGTTCCACATGTATGAGAAGTCAGCCTAACGCTCTCTTGAAAAAGATGTGAAGCACCACCTAATTGCTTGACTGAGAGGCTAATTTTGGTAATTTCTTCCTGCAATCACGATGTCTACACCACTTACAGCTTGTCCAGAATGGACTATCATGTTTGTTCTTCTTTTGTCCAATTGTGAACACACAGTGCTTGACCTGTTTTATTTTGGCTGACAGTGGAGTGGCAGACAGGCATTAAACCACCTCTGTGGATTTTAAAAGCCTTTTTTATTGGTGCAGGATGTGGTTGTATTTAAGACTCATTTCTTCCTTGCAAATGGAGACACCACACCACACCACACCATATACCTCTTAAATGTGTTTTTAATGTCAGTGCGTGAGTGAGCCTTTGCTGGGCTGTGCCTCAGAATTCAGAGCTCAGTCACTGCTATAGATAGGTAAAGGCCTGTGCTTCACACCTTGAGAAAAACAGCTAAAATTCTGTATTTTAGCTTGTGCTCAAACAGCCACAGGAAGCTCTGTAGTTTTTATACATTGTATAAAATTTATATATTGTTTTATATATTTTAAATATTATATATATGTATAATTTATATGCATAATATTTTAAATAGTATATATTTTATATTTTATATACCTCTTTGATCAGTTTATTGTATTTTTACTTAGTGTAATACCTTTCTTTGTTCTAAGAGTGGCATTTAATTGTGGGGTTTGGTTTTCCATGGAGCCAAATCATGCAAGCTCTTTTGCAGGAATGGAGGCATTGTTACCCGGGAGAGTAATTAATCACACATTTAATTTTCCATTTATTTTGTCAGCATAATACTTACATACTGTGTTGGCATTCACTATTCTCCTAATACTCTCCTCTACATACTTTCTCTGATCATTGATTGATCCATTAAGGATTTTGCAGATTTCTGTCATATTCCCTCAAGGAATATTTCATCTAAGAAGTCTGAGGCGGCTTGACTGTTGCTTAAATGGAAATTGGTTTAGGCTTTTAGATAAAACAACAAGGAAGTCTGAGTCCTTTCCAGTTCTACTGTGTTCTTTTGGAGATAAAGGGACTAGAACAGCAGGTAATACTCATGGTCTATATCCAACACAAATATATGTAGCAAAGCAATTATGTTCTCTACTTTATTTGCTAATCCTTTCTTGACATTTGAATTGCTTGTTTGTTCACTTTTTGTACCTTTCATGACCATTAAACTGCTTATCAGGCTACTCAGGAGCAAAGTCTTGGGGCTAATTGGACAATTTAGAACAATTATGTCTTCACGTGTAAAAATCTTTCCCCCACACTAGTGGCATTCAGTCACATTCAATCTCTTTTACCTTTTTTAATAGATTCCTTGGTCATGCATCTGTTCATCTCATTCAATCCTCATCCTTATGATACTGAAACACTGAGCTGACAACAAACATTCCTGTTCTATTCCACTCCCTTTTTTTCAGGACACATACGAAAATGTCAAACAGTCACATATAACATGGAACTCATAACCTCCCTCCATTTCAGGAATTAACCAACTTTTTTAATGTTTTTCTGTTTTTATTTTTATATTGTTATTATTTTGGTTAGTAAAAATATTCTCTTTCGTACCATGGATGCTTACTTTGCCAAAAAAGTCAGAAATTGTGATGAATGATCCACAACAGAAGGACCTTCCATGGGAAACTTCAGAGTTTCTTCTTTGAACGCAGATGTGAAGAATTCCTTTGACCTCAAATTCTGTGTAGGTATACTTGGCAAAGTGTACTAAATGAATTTGGGCTTCATCTCTGTTACTCAGGGCCCTCGTTTTTAGCCTCAAGATAGGCACATAAGCCCATGAAGAAAACAAGATTTTACATGTGTATTAAACTTGAACATTTCCTCTTAGATTTCTCTGAGATCCTAATGCTCATCATGTTGTCTGTCTGCACTCCTGTACCATTCCCTCATTTATCCCTGCACTATCGTGTAAGAATTTTTGTTTAACAAAGCCAGTTTCATATGTTCCTGACCCAAATATCTATTAGTGTTTCCAGCGCTGAACATCACAGCACTTTTATTGATACCTGTGTTGGGAATTCAGAACAGAAGATTTTTCCATATAACAGGGTTTTCTAAATTGAGGGATACAGAAAAAAGAAGATGTGAATAAACAGCTGGATATTCTGACTAATCAGAGAATAACTGTGAACTGTCAGCAGGAGGTAGCTAAGATGATGGGAGAAGAATTCTTAGAGAACAGAAAAATGTTAAAAAGCTCCTGTTGTGTTACCTACCGATACACAGGCATGGGTGTCATGACATCAAAGACTTAATCCTGGAAAAGAAATATATTTATACTAAAAGACAAAGGGGATAAGCAGGCCGTGAATTAATTTGAGATACTATGTTAAGCTTCTCAGTAATTAGTTTTCTCTAGTTCTAGAGCACCCTTCCAGTGTGAAGCAAATTCCACATTTTTTCAAAATTCAGAGCACAAGTATTTGTGACACCAGGGCAGTGCCTTAGATGATTCAGGAGGTGTATTCCAGTCAGTCCTTCCTAACACACAGTGGAGACTCTCAGGTATCTTTTCTGTTCCGGACATATTCGCAAAGGCTATTTGCCTGTAATTTTGTTTTCCATAGTCAAAGGAAGAATTTGAATTAACTTGTTTAATCAAAGTCATGTACAGATGACTATTTCTATTCACTTCGTTGTCATATTTTGTTTGGCAAGGGCTGTGAGTCATGACTTAGGTTAGCTCAACACCTATAGTGGCTCTAGCCAGCACTCTCTGGTGTGAATCTCTGATAAGCTTTCATCTTGGCACTGCTTTTTCCACATTTTTAGCTAGCTTTGGCCCGGCCTGGGCAACAGTGTTTTATAGGAGATCTTCTGGGCAATCAACACACAACCCCCCACTATAACTCATTTCTGCAAGTTCATTCAGTGGTGCTCTTTAGGACATATTAACCCAAATTCTAATCGGGTAAAACAAGATAAAGCCCATTTTAATGAAAAATTGTACAGTGTATTGCCAGTAGTTTTCCTTCTCCATGGTGCATGCAATTAGTGCTACAAAGGATTTTGAGTTTTAAAATTTAATGCTTAATAATTGAAGTTTATCAGGGTTTTATAAATGGAGACTGATCTCATCCAGTATTTTATATACAGTGTATATCAATCTTTGTATGATAGAGTTTATTTTTTAAAGAAGGATAAAAATTTTGGGGTTCTTGCCTCTGACAGAATACAAGGTCAGTTGTAAAGATGATTTTCTCCCAGGTTTAGTTGTCTGAATACCTAACTCAGACTGACTAATTCTGTGAAGGTGCAGCAAAAAAGCTGTCATAAAGGAACTGCCCTTGTTTTTCTGAAGCTCTTACTCCTGCAAGGTATTTAGTGTCTTATAAATATTAACTGAATCATTGTAATTAAACTGATTTGTTATTTATAGCATGTCTTTATTTCTTGTCATGAATAATTTAGTATTGTTTAGCATGGATGTAATTGCTACACTTTTGCAAATATAATTTATATTGGGCTTAAAGGATGAGAAGAAACATCTGTGTTCTAGTCTCTGGATTTCTGTAATGTCTTTGCTGCTGCCATATGGTAAAATTTAAATAATAAACATGATCACAGTATGAAATGTACAGCATATATTCTATGCTAATCCAGTTTTTGAGTAGTTTGTGAAGATTATCATTATTTAGGCATTCTTTGTCTCTGTTAGCCTGTAGCTTTGTAATTGAACAGCTTCATGTGACAGAAGGGAAAACAGATTTGTAAGGAGCAACAGCTCTCCACACTTACCTATCACTAAATCTCTTAAATAAAAACAGATTTTTTTTTTTTTTACAATAGTCAGACAGGAAGTGTACTTCCTTTACAACTTAATTGAAATAATTTTTTGCATCTGCCAGGCTTACCTGTAAAATTGCCATATTGTTATTTAGCAGTCTATATGGAATCTGCTGGCTCAAACTGGTTGCAATAGTCATGTTTTTCCATGAGCATTTCAAGGCAGGCGCCTTGACTGAGATGAGAACTGTTTGTTCACTGTTCTAAACCACTTTTTTCTTAAGAAGAGCTTCAACCATAATTTTAAAGTTGTTGTAAAGTCTGGGTATGGTAATGACTTTGAAAACAGGGAAATGAAAATTACAAGAAAAGTTTTAATACAATCATGGAATCATAGAATGTCTTGGGTTGGTAGGGACCTTAAAGATCATCTGGATCCAACCCCCTGCGATGAGCAGGAATACCTTCCACTGGACCAGATTGCTCAGAGCTCCATCCAGCCTGGTCGTGAGCATTTCCTCAGATGGGGCTTTCCTCATCAAACTTGCTAAGGGTGCACTTGATCTCCTCATCTGTGTCATTGATGAAGATATTAAATAGAACTTGTCCCAGTACAGATCCCTGAGGGTGGCCACTTGTCACTGGTTGTAGTTACATTGTTTTAGAAATGTTTCTTTTCTTTCTCATGGAGAATTGAGGTAAATTGCATTCCTGTACTCTTTTAATCTCATTGTTTTGGTACTGGATGTTGTAGGATTTTAACCTATCATTTTGGGGGAGGGGGGGGAACTCTTGACCAATAGTTGCTAGATTATTAATGCTTATATAAAGAAACTTTTGTAAATAAAGTCCTCTCAATCGCCATCTTGGGTGCTGCCTGCTAGACTTCTCTGCAAGCTCTTGCAAACCTCCATGAATATCAGAAAAACAGAGCAACAACTGGTGTCCATCAGGACTCTGAGCTGTTGACCATCCAACCAATTCTTTATCCATCAAACAGTCCATCCATCAAATCTCTCTCTCTCTCTCCAATTTAGAGCGAAGGATACTGTGGGGAACTGTGTTAAGGCTTTACATAAGTTCAGATAAATAACATCTGTAGCCCTTCCCTAGCCCACTGATGGAGTCATTCTGTCATAGAAGACCACAAGGCTGGTCAGACAGGAGCTGTCCCTGGTGCAGCCATGCTGGGACTGCAATGCCCTCCCTGTCCTCCCCAAGCCTCAGCAGAACTTCTAGGAGAATCTGTTCCATGATCTTCCCAGGCACAGAGGTGAGGATGAGAGGTCAGCATTCCCAGGGTCCTCCTTTCCACCTTTTTGATTTGGGTACGGTGTTTTCCCTTTTCCAGCCACCTGAGATTTCTCCTGACTGCCGCGACTTTTCAAATACTGTGGAGAGTGGCTTGGCACCTACATCAGCCAATTCCCCAGGGACTCTGGGATGAATCTCACCAGGTCCCATAAACTTATGTACATTCAGGTTCTTCAAGTGAACACAGACCTGGTCTCCTCTTACAGTGGGAAGCATTCCGTTTCCCATTCTCTGTCCTGCTGTCTATCCACTCGAGAGGTGTGAAAAGAGAGGTTGCCAGTGAAGACTGAGACAAAGAGTTATGGAGCACCTCAGCTTTCTCCTCACCGATTGTTATCAATTTACCAGAAGTGTTCATCAGGGGGCTTACATTGTCTTTGGCCTTTCTTTTCTGAGTAATGCACTTGTAGAAACCATTCCTGTTATTCCTTACATTCATTTCCAGGTTCAGTTCTACCTTTGCCTTTGTCTTCCCCACCCTGGCTTTCCACAACCATATCTTGTGTCTGTACTCTTCCCAGCTCACCTATCTGAGCTTCAGCCGTGCATTTACTTCTTTTTCTTCAGTTTGACCAGCAGTTCCCTACTCTCCTGCCTTCCTTGCCTGATTTCTTGCTCCTGGGAATTGCTGACTCTGGCTCTCTATGGAAGGCTTCCTTAAAGATCTGCAGCTCTGTTCCATTTGGCCACTTATGGCATTCAAGCAATAAATAACTCTCTAATTTGGCCTTCAACACAAAGCACTTCTGCAGAAATTATTTTTTCATGGAATTTATTGTAACGAATGTTAAATTCTATACAAAGAGATGAACCCTACCAAGCAGACACTTAAACAGAGGAGCATGGAACAGGTCTATTAAAAATCTTCAATCATAAATTGTAAAATTAAAAATGCATAAAATTTCTCAGAGAATTCTGGGTTTACTCATGCTTTACAGGGTCTAAATACAGGAAATTAAATACTTTATTATTTAAATACATAAAATTTTTTCAGAATGTTTCCTTCCAGGCAAAAGCTTCTGTTATGCATGTAATATAGGAATTGAAAAAAATCTTCACCTTCTTTTCTGTAGTTTTTCTTGAGGAAGGGCTTCAATATTAAGTTACTAATTTCTTATTGGTTTAAAAGTTTCTAGCTAATCCAAAGGTAAGTAGAACAGTAACCTGTTCTATACTCAAAACAATCTGGACTTATATGAATTTTCCTCAGGTTTATATTGTTTTAAAAGATTACATTTGCTGAGTGACTTAAAAAATACAATCAATGTAATATTGACGAAGTGTTATATACAAATAATTGATACCAGAATATTTCAAAATGGGTAATTTGAATTCAAACTATATTTAAATCTGTTCTCATTCAGAGCCACTAAGTTGTGATGAGTTGTTGAAATCTTATTTTGAATTTGCTCAACCTTACATTTTCTATTTCTGTGCCTGATATGAACGTGAGTACAATACAAATATATTGAGAGAAGTTGCCTATGATTAAGCACTTAATCAATTCTATTGCACTTACATTATCTTGTTTGCTATTGTTACCGCTGTATGACAAATAACAACTACTGATCTAATGAATGAGAAGAAGCTGTATTTATGAAACAGCATTTGATCAACAAAGAAACAAATTTGTAATCAAGTCTGAAGTGCCTTTCCTGTCAAAAAAAAATCCATCTCCTTTTCCTTCCTTTAGAATCTCAACATAAAAGTCAGTTCGGCTCTCTGATCAGAGACCACAGTAAGTTTAGTGAGAGGGAGTGCTCTGGAAAACGGCCAAAGATAATACTGCCATATCTTATTTTATGAATCAAGCCTACCCTCAGTTTTGAGCAAATATTTTACACACATCATAGAGGAGTTACCTATTAATCCAGTTCCTTATTTGAGTACTGTAAACAGAGATTATCATCAGATCTCTGTCACAGAGAATCTGCCTGTGATAGACCATCACAGCTAATTCATAGCAGTATTTCTCCACTTAAGTTCCCTCAGCTGGAGAGCACTTAAGACATCATGTCAATTACCTGATGTCATGCCATTAAAGATGTCTTGAATGTGGAGATCCTTGCTAGCCATAGATATTTGACATCAATAACGTGTGTATACTGAATGCCTTAAATTACAGCTGTCTTCTGCTCGAAGTGGATGACTGAATGACATAAATAAAGGCACTTCATACAGTCATATGTAGTCTTAAGGACACATCAAATAGGGGGCACTTTTATTTTTGGTGCCTTTTTTTATTCTCATAATGCATGCATTGTGTAAAGACATTGCGTCTGAACACAAAGAAGAGTGACTGTTGACTGCTTTTAGGAAGTTGCATTGAATTGTCTTTTCAGAACATGCTGCAGTTCTCCCCGTTAGTGATACAGAGGAGTCCCATTAATTGCCTCCATGTCATAATTTCATTATAGAGCTGTTGATGATGATTCTGCTGATCTGTTTCCCTCATCTTCTGTACACTGAGTTCTTTGGATGGTGACTTGATTTATTTCCTCTTCCATAGCAGAACACCTGAGTGTTTCTAGTCAAGGAAGGTTAAAATTCCTCATATATTTTTAAGCAAGCGTGCCTTCTTCATAAAAATGTTTTGGTTTGTTAATACTTCTAATGTTTCTTTTCACACACAGCAGATGCATGCACTTAAAAAATTTTATGGCAATGCTTTTGGGTTATGAGGAACAGCAAAACAAGAAAGAATGAAGTAAGCTCTTCAAATCACAATTTTTACATCTATTACATATTTTCTGCTTTATGTACATATGTGTGTGCATGTTTTCTCAACTATCTGCGAAATAACAAAAGATGGCAAATAAAACTAGGCATAAATCTACCAATAAGATAAGCCAGCGTAAATATCTAGCAGGACGTAATGTCTGAAACTGGCAGAAACTTTTCTTCCTAGAGTTTTTCTAAAGGCATAGAAATTTAGTCTGTAACTTGAAGACTAGGCTATGAATCTTCAACTCATACGTTATTTGTTTTTAACCATATGGACTTGAAGGCCTTGAATCCACCAAATGTACATATGCACCTAAGTATCTCTGAGTAAGTCAGAAAATGCAAATATCCTAGAGAAAAATAACGTTTTTCCCATGGAATGTATTTATAAATATACTAAATATTGTCAGAGTTCAAATTCTCCTGAATTTCTAAATTATTGACATGGTAGAGCTAGCTACAGTTTGGATTTCAAAAGAATTAGAAGCATGCATCATGGAACATATAGCTGGAGGAACATGCAAAAAACCTGGCCAGAGGAATCTCTGGATTGAAGAACATTTGCAGATGACAAAACTGAAGAGATAAAAAATTGATCATGCGAATCGGAAGAGCTAAACAAAGAAGATTTTTCTCAAAGGTTAATTAACCACTCTCTTGATTGTCAGTGTTTGAGAAAAGATTTATATCTCAGTATTTTTGTGTTTTAACAAGATATTGGCAAGGAGGAAGTTAGAAAAAACAATAGTTCTTATAAGGAGTAACATATGGTCATGAAATAAATTTACTGAGCTGCCTTACAGCAAAAAATTAGTACTAAATGTAAGAGATGTGTGTCTTCGGGTTATAAATTCTAAAGAAAAAGATATTTTTTGTGAAAACAATGGAAATCTAAATTTCTGGTGCTGGGGCAGTTTCCATAGCTAGATGACAGCCTCGGAGCCATACCTGGTTCCCTTAAAAGTTTAAATTTTGGAAAAACGTCTCCCCCTGGAAGCTTGGAGGAAGGTGTTTTGCACCAATTTTGCACTGGGATTTTCTGATCCTAACAATAAGGGAGCTCAGGCTCTGTGAAGTACTATTTTAAATGCCATTTATTAAAGCTAAGGAAAGAGAGAATAGTGTAGGTAACTGTCCTGGGGTGGCATAATGATATCTTGTATTCCCTATCGTTTTGTATGCTTGACCAGAAATATGGTCCTGTAGCTTTAACTGTGTCCCGCAGCTGGGAGCTCTGCCGCCAGCGCGGGATGGTTTGAAACTTTCCCCAGCTCTCCTACAGGGGAGTGAGAAGGAAGGGACACTGTTTCTTTTCCCGGAGTCAGTTGCTGCTGCTGGTGGCTGGTGCTGCTGGTGTGGCTACTGCTTGGGTTGTTTTTTTTT